>CAAKHG010013828.1:7731-18206 GCA_901007715.1 Dactylopterus volitans
GGTGGGGGGGTGTGTGGGGGGTGGGGGGGGGGGGGGGGGGGGGGGGGGGGGGGGAGTTGTGTGCCACCACACAAGTGTTTCACTCGAGGCCTCCCGTCCCCTCGCTTTTAAGGGATGCATTTAGGGTGCGTTTAAGAGATCGGAAAATCCTTTGCGGCGGTGGAGGGGGAATGATTTCCAGGTCATTGGAGAAGAGTGGAGGTGCAGAAGTGTAAGGCAGCGTAATTAAAAACACCCACTGCCACCAACCTCTGTTAGATGGGCAGAATTTGGATGGATTTCGGGGCTCGGTATCAGAAGCCTGCACGCTTTTCTGGCCGGTACATGCAGGCGCAGCCATCAGGGCGATAAAACGCGGGTTTCTCAGTCAGTAAAGTGAACACAAATGAATTTGATGTTGCGATTGACTACATTAACCATTACCTACATTCACCATCAACTATAATTGGCTATACGTAGAAAAAGTGTGGAAAAAGTGTGATACTGGTGTCAAATTTGTGCTCAGTGATCCAAATGATACTGGTGCTGCTGACGACACAGCAGTTGCCGTCTTTTCTATAGTTTAATGGGATGGTGGCTCCACCTCTCTACAATACATTAAGTGTGTAGAGGAAAACAGCCGCCACACGATTGAGAGTGCTGCTAGTTTATACAGTATGATGAACCGACCAAATCAGTGGTTTCACTATGGTAGGTGTGGGTTTGGACAAACACAGAGCTTTACTGCTGCAATAATCACCTAAATATGCGTTGTTGTTTTTTTAAAAATCTGTAATGAGTATATACCTCGTATGTTTGGAACACAGTCAGATGCAGCTTCCACAGAGAATCTGTGAACAACAACGATACAAAAGGACTAAAGCTATCAGGCAGTTCTTCCAGACAAATTTTGAAAACGAGATTCTATCTGCCCATTTTTTTACATGGAGACTAAAAGCATTCGAAGCATGACAATGCATCAGTCAGTGTTGGACTTTCTCTTTTATTGTTTGAGTACATGGTGTTTCATAAACGGTGTGTGCAGAATCAGGCGAACGTTATCATAAATGGGATAAAGAAAAAGCTGAACTCTGGCCTGAAGCTTAAGTTGCAATTATAGTGCCTGTCACGTCCCGCCTGATGAGTTTTGAAGCAGTTGCAAGAGAGTCTAGAAGGCATCATGTGTCCATTACGGTTCCCATCACAATGTATTGCAAATATTAAATGCATTTTCAGAAAATCTGCAACAACAAAATGCTACTATATTTGAGTGTTCCTCCGTTTCTGTTGCATATGTGACTTCTCGTGCGTAGCATTGTTTCAAACTCGCATATTTGCTCATCAGGATTTGGTTTTGTTGCATTTTTGTCAGTGTTTGTGTAACATTTTTTTTTCTGTAGTCCTTAATACTTTTATTGTGTCAAGGAACGACACAAACAACCTAGAGCAAATGGGAAACTTATTTATGAAATGGAAGACATTTTTTTTCAAACGCTGCCATTTCCATCAGCCCTTCCGAAATGTGATACTTCAAAATGTGCATCAACATACTGTGCGACGAGAGAAACACAGCTGCTGATGTGTTTAATGTAGCATCTGTGGAAGTGCTATGGAGGAATGTTTCCCCTTCATGACTCATTATTCAATAACTGAAACATGCACATATAGATAGACTGTCGCGTTATATTAAACAGCAGACCACCAGTTGCTCTGACAGAGGCCGTGTGCTGATGCTGTGGGAGTAATCCGTGTCATATCACAATTTCACCTTGATTGCAAATTATAATACTCCAAAGCTGCAAAACCGAAAGCCACCAAAGAAAATGTTGCAACTCGAAGGTCTGACACTTCTTTGACTTCAAAGCGGCAGAAACGTGCCTCCAAAGCTCCCGTGAGAGCGCGGTCACCGCTGTGAGATGCTCTTTAACAAGAAAGAACATTTTCTGACTTTGTTGTAGAAGGATCAGCCTGATAGGGAGGATGAAACACAACTTCAGAGACTACAGTCACCAGTGCAGAACCAGAGGAGGAGGAACCATGTTTTAAGTAGTGCAATGGTCAGCCTTCAGCTGAGATGACTGATCTGTTTGAGAGCTTTCTTACAAGGAGGGAAACACTTGAATCGGTGTAAGGTTGCGCTGCGTTGCAAGATGGATAAATGTATAGTCTCACAAGGGGATGTGAAGAGATGATCGCTACTGTTTTTACACTCTCGGCTAAGTGTCATGTCACCTCCCGACTCATGTTGACTTTTGACATTTCTATCTGCTGGAATTCATTTCCTATAGGAAATGCACAGAGTCAGCAAAGAAAAAAAAATAGACAGACTAACCTAAGACCGGGATATCAATGGATATTCCCCCAGATATGTCCAACTTTATGAATCCTGTTACTGTTGCCGGTCTGACTGCATGCTTCTATGTGGACGTACAACAAAATTACATCTGATCTTTTCTAAACCTCAGTTTGTGATTGAGATGCTCGCAGTTTTTAGTCAAGCTTGTGTGATTTTGCTAGAACAAGGCATCAGTGGAAAACACGGGAATATAATTTCTTAAACCTTTGATTATTTGTCCATATTTGAGACTCACTGTGATTTTCATCTTCAACAGTGAACTTGCTGGATTCTCGCTCTGTGATTGGAGACCTAGGTTGGGTGGCCTACCCTAAGAATGGGGTGAGTATCGCTGGGATATATAAAACTGTTGATTGTAATTTAGTATAAATCAGTGTCATGCAAATCTCTGATGCGTTGTTTACTTATCTTAAAGAAAACATGAGACGTTTGAAAATGGAAAAATTCATCTTGAGCAAGTTTGTGTCCGTCCAAAATAAATGATCAGCTCTTGTTAAGTCGTTTTCTGGGCATGATGGATGACACCTCTGATGTCATATTTAAAGTAAATTTCAGGTGTTAAAGGCCATTTCAACTCCAAGAACTTTCGCTTCATTATCAGGGTCAATTGAATTTATGAATAAGATATTGAAAGTCACCATGGATCATATTAGAATTGGATTTCCATCTCCAAGTATTCCCAAGGTGATGGCTAATTAAAGAGCAACTTCCTGGAGCTGGGAAGTTATTTCATGGTATTGCATTTTAATAAAAAAAAAGAAATGGTGTTTAAAATGTATTCATATATTTTGGCGTTTCAACGCCACCTCTACTTAAGAGACACCGTCCACTTTTTCATTTGAGACCTCCATCCTCAAGGGGATAGAAAGTGCAGCGCCTCACGAATCCACCCATGGATCACATTTCTCGTATCGTCAGAGCTCCTGTTTGCAAAGATGCAGCTACACATTGCAGAGTGCTGACCGCCGCGCTTTCTCAGCTCGGGGTATTCAAATCACGGTCCATTCTGTACGTAGATGGGAGAGATAGTGCTGACAAGAGCAGATGTTTCCGCAATCATATTAATGAAGATGCGATTATTGCGCGGGATTCCGACAATGCAGCTGGGTGAATAACTGGGTAGAAGGCATGAGAAAATAATGATAATGACTTATTAGCCAGTATGTTTTTATTCAACCAGTGATTTAAAAAAAAAAAAAAAAATCAAATTAGTGTAGTGCCTGTTTGGCATATTTAACAAGAAGTTATTTTTGTTGGTGATTCATAATTCTTACCACCATCACTATTTATACAACAGTGCCTGATCTGTAGCCCACCATGTTCACACTGTGCAGCACCTGCAACTTCTATCAGTAAATAAGACATTAAGGAGGAACAGATTTTTTTCTTCTTCTCATTTTCCAGATGGTTTATGTCAACCTTTGCTTCCTCCTCCTCCATCCCCATCATCACCTTCCCTCTCCTTCGTCACTCCCTCTCTGGCTCAGCTCTCATCCCCATTCCTCCCATCTCTCCTTGACTACTTATACAGATTTTCTTCCTGTCATCAGCTTGTCTGTTTTCATCTCACCCCTTCCATGGTCCTCCTCGCATGCACGCACACACACGCGTACACACACATGCAGCACACAGCACACACTCTGCTGTCCTCCATGTGCTTTGAAAGTTCTTGAAACATGAAAAACATAAAAGAGAGAAGGAGTAAAATGGGGGGCGTCGAAAGCTTTACACACTTGATGGATGACCTTGAAGTGTTTGCAAAAATTTCAATTAACAGCATGACACTTAATGCGACGCTACAAATAAATATAAAAATGTTTTGAAGTGAAAGATTGAAGCATTTCAGTAGCGTACATACTTTTGATTAGGTTGTTAAACATTTTGGCTCAAGAGTCTAGGTTGTCAACAAAGTCATCCATGCCGGTTGTAGATGTTGTCAAACGAAGCAACAGATTCATACGTGTTGGTTGAGAAAGCAGTGTTCTCCTGATGTGGAGCTGTTCAAGCAGTGCCTATATGTACCAGGATGCAACGCCTGCAAGCCTCTGGCACCGAATCTGTTCTAATCTTGCTGAGCTTGTAGAGGTGGGCGACCAGAGTGCATCCAGCTGTGGCACAGCTGTGGCTTTTGAGCAGTAGCACACTTCTTGTCTAGCCAGAGGAGGAGACTAGAAATCCAAGCTGCCTCTTAAATTCTTCCTTAACACCAGTGATGTCATTGGCATCCGAAGCAAATTAGTTTGCAGCAGTTCTCGCACACTTGACACATCAAGTGACCATACTTACCATCAACACTGATCAGACATACACAAGAAAAGAGGTGAATTTTCCCTCCTAGCAGGCTAATATGGAGATGGATACGGTGCAAGAGTGAAGTGACTGGAGGGAGATGGAGAGTTGCAGACGGTATGACACCGGCAGACCGAGATGAACAAAGGGTGTGATAGAGAGCTGGGAAGAGACCAGGTGTCCTGTGACCTCCAGATTGGAAGAGCCCTGCCTGTCTTCTCCTGTTCTGGAGTTAAGAGTGAAAATCACTGCTGACAGTAGCAAGAATGAGGGCAACGTGGAAGATAAATTGTCCATCAAGACACAAAGGGAGATTTTGTAAAGTGTCATGGAGCGAAATTAGTATTATTTTGTCTCCACTACAGTTTCTTTCCGGGAGTGCGATGGCTGTGGGGTGAGGACAGCGAGAGATTAGCATAATAGCGAGAAAAGGATGTGAACATGACATTTTTGCAAATAATCTATGGCAGATTATTGTCATTAATTCATCAGTGAATTAGTTTCTCAATTAAATGGTTTAAGCAACGTTTTCTTTTGCCTTAAGCCCAAAGACATTTACCAACATAGGGGAGCAACAAAACTATGAATTGTCAATAACAAATACAGTTACTGTACATTATCGTGTCTTTAGGAGGAAAACCAAAGGTCACCCAAGCCAAACACTCCGACCAAAGTGCAATTAGTTTGCATTAAAAAAGTCAGAATTGTTAACATTGCCACGTTTTTTTTGGAGAATTGTAAGCAGCTGTCAAAACTAAATGCAAAAGAAAACAAGAGAAATTCAGATGACTACATGGGGGAAAAAAAAAAAAAAACATGGAGGAATTTTTCTTTCTTGCCCGTTGGGAGTATTTTGTTGTCATTTTATACCGCCATTACTTTGGCCATTTTGTTGGAGGAGCTCTTGGGTGGGCTGCCGATCACATGCTGTCCGACGGATGCTTTTATCTGCCGCATTTTGAAGGGACAAGGCTAAAGAAGGAAAAGACGGAGGAGGATAGGCAGACTAAAAGGGATGGATGTCACAGTATGGATTATTTTGCTGGTACTTCCATCTGTGTCATCTGTCTTCATGACCTCCCCATCATTCAAGCAAGACCGTTTTGGCTCTCTCCTTATCAGGGCTTTGTTTCCCCAAAGCACAGCTGCATAGCAGGAGCCGTAAAGTTGATACAAGTATTGTCCAAAACAATAGTTTGAACTACGGCGATAACTATGGTGGTAACCTACATAATTCCAAATGTCATTAAGCAAATTAGGCATTTCCAAAAAACGTAGTTCAATCGAACATTTGTAGACGTTTTAGTAAAGATTACAGGTCCTGAGCTGTGTTTAGAAAATTAGTTCATAACAAAGAAGCATTGTAAGATGTTAGATACATATTATTTTTACTAAATCCTTGGTTCCCCTGGCGTGTTTGTAATTGCACACTAATAATATGAATGTGTTTGTTTTGCCATGTAAATAGCGCCACACACATTCTAAAACATACCAACAGTGCGGAGCATTTTCAGGGGAAGAGTCATACTGCAGAAGTTCGTTAGTTCTATGAGGCATCACACAGTGTTTATTTAGTATTATCTTTATTGTACAGGAAACGGAGCCCTGAACAGTAGCAGACAATGTGCAAGCTGACCGAGAAGAGCTGGCAGCAGGTCACTGATCCAGAGTTTTTTTTTTCTGGGTTTTTTTTTTCAGCCTTTTGTCATTTCAGCTCTTCATTTAAAACTTTCAATTGGCAAAAACACAAAGAGTACAGCTGACAGCTGGTGTGCACCACATTTTTGAGAGGAAAAAAGTCGGTATGCAACCAAAAAGATTCATGATTGCACACAGATACAAGCCAAACTACCCTTCCATTTTCACACCTCTGTGACTCATGGGCTTGATACACACTTCGAATGAGAACTGCCTGTTTTGCTTTTTCCTTAAATATGATCAATTTCACTAAATCATTCAAACATCCCCCTTGTCTGTAAATTACACTCTGGACCTGATGTGATTGTGCAGTTATAAACACGATCAAGCGTGATCAAAGCTTTCCATGTATGGGGTACGTTAGGGCAGATACACTACACTGTGCCACAAAACATGACATCCAATGATACATTTCACAATGATAGCTGCTTTAGCTCATGCTACTGTTAGCTTCACAAAGGAGAAGGACAGAGCTTCACAGCTTTGAGTGGAGTTGCGATGGTTATTAATTATTAATGCTGAATTAAACTGTAATTGATGTATTATGAATTGTCAACTCTTTTGATAATCAAAATATTTTTGTGCATTTTTTAACAAAAAAAAAATCACTGAAAATCACCGATTCACTCAGTTGAACAACTATCGACTGTCCTCACTGAATACATTTAAGGCCATTTTTACATGACAATGGCTCTACTTTAGAAGAGAAAAGTTTCAAGTTTGCAAATGGTTCTTTTGCACATGGAATATATACCTTTAAAATCACTGCAGAACGCATCGCGGGGTCATTAGGTGACTGAGATGAGTGCGTCACTACACAGAATAACACCTTGCCCTCTGTCAATGTAGACGTGGACTGAGGAGTGAATACACCTCCGCTGATCACAGTAATAATGTAGCAACTCTGTTTTTGCAGGAATGTTAATGCACGCAGTTCAATCAGCAGCTTAGATATTGCTCATAAGTGCACCATTGTTTTTGTTGTGCTATTCCAGCATGACTTCTTAGCTAAAAATGTATATATAAATACAATACAAATATGTGTAATGGGACCGTGTCATCACAGCTTTCAGAGGAACTGCATATCGCCAGTTTACACAATGGCTGAGGGTTGTGTTTTGAAAAGGTTTCACTCATAAGTTGTGTTTCCAGCCTTCCGAAACTTCATGTGAACAAACGAACAGAAGTTAAGTGTTACTTGTTGGCAATGTTGTCATGTATGCAGCACCTAAGTGACAAAGAAGCCATAAACGAGGGCAAGCTAATGTGTGCTAATGGTGAAGCATTGATGCTCATTTTGCTTGACATGTCAGTGTCCTTAGCTACGTGCCCTGAAGTAGAACGGCCTTGAGGAGCGTTTGCTTGGAGATTTGTGTATTGCAGATGTTTGTTTGTTTTTTTTGCTGATTCTCACACAGTCTCAGAGAAGACTTTTAGAATGGGAAGACAGAGTGGCAGAAATTAGACATGAGGAAGGCTAGTAGTTAGATGGGGGAGGAAAAAAAAAAACCGAGCAACTCTTCAGGCGGAGAAAGGAGGGAGGGAAGGGGCCAAGCAGTGTTTCTGGGTTAGACTTAAGATTGGATAATTAAAATAATAATAGAGGACACATAGCGGGAAAATTATGATAGACGTGGATGAAATGAAAAGGCAGCGTGTTCGAGAGAACGAGATGGATGTGGAAATAGGGTGTGTGTGTGTAAGAGTGTGTGTGTGTCTGTTTCCCGGGTGAGGAGTGAGAAGGACAGTTCTATTACGGTGTCACGGCGGTCAGCACTAATGGGCGGTAATAACAAGTTGGAGACAGCTTTACAGACTTTGAGCCAGGAGGGCACTCGGCACAGCCACAGGGGGTCTGCTGACAGATGTGACGCGCGCACATGCACACCCAGACACACACCCGCACACACGAGTCAACAAAACAAACACACACACACTAATGAGCAGCTCGAGGGATGCCTGTAGGCATAGTTCAGTTTATGGGGGAAAGTGAAGAAGAGGAAGCAGAGTAGAGAAGAAGCAGAGGTGAAAGAGAGGTTAGGGCTGACAAAACTGAAATTAGGATCCTCTAAATTATCAAAATTGAACCTTTAAGTTTGTGTCTCTGAAACTTCTGTCATCAGACAAAAGAAGGAAAAAAAAAGAAGGCAAATTGGTTTTCCTTTTTGTACTTCCTTCGTGAGAACATTTTAAAGAAAGAAATGGCAAGCATCACAGAGAAGGAAAAAGCTCAGAAGGAGTTGTTCGACTTTGGGTGACCTGACCTTCTTATAGGGAGAGGTTGTGTGAATTGCACGAAAGGTGAGGTGCGTGCCAGGAACAATATTTTAATGTCAAATTAAAAAAAAAAAAAAGAATGAATGGCGAATTGCTCTACAAAGTTATCTAGAGACAAAAAGGCAACCAAAAAAGATACCATTAAGGGATGTGTGAAAAGTGAGAAAGCCTGGATAAGGTATGCTTTCTAGTTCATTCTTTTGTTTTTACAGTGTGTCACATTCTCAGCATGGGTGGTCCTGACCCTTTTGTACAAAGCTTTGTGTTTGACCTCAGAGGACCCAGCCCCCCTAATACCATGTAAAGTAGACACTCAAGAATATCTTTGAAAACAACTACTTCCACGCTTACTGTGGCCCTGGTGGGTGTGAATCTCCCATATATATATATATATATATGTGTGTGTGTGTGCGTGTGTGTGTGTGTGTGTGTGTGTTAAATTCATGAAAATTCCCGATTTTATGTCAGCTGTCTGCCTCTTACTTTGGAGGAAACAAAGGTTTCTGTCACTACTATATACAAGGAATTAATGTGCACTGAGTTGATTTTAATAATCAATGTACTTGAACTGTTGTATAGGAAAATACTAGTGTTGGATTGGGGCTCAATTTCAGTAGATGCTAAATATTCAACGACTTGGATCATGACATCCCTCATTGAAACTGTTGCATTAGATAATAGCCCTTAATTCGAAATGTTTTTAAAGGACTCTTAATGGTAGTTGTTTACTTGCAGAACATCTTAAATAGTTGCATGATGACTCGGTTCTAAGAGCTGGTTTCCTGTTGGAGAGTTGGAGAACCTACAGAGCAGCAACAACGACAACAACAACCACATTTTGCTGAACCTGTTTTGGTTCTGGGCAAAGCTCGAGAAGGTCATATATTCAACCCCCTGCTGTGTGTGTGCGTGTGTCTATGCGTTTAGGAATGGTGGTGGTGGGGAGGGGGTCCTCACAACTATAGAAGGATGAACGCATGTGTGTGAGTGTTAAGCTGCGTGAAGCTCTGTGCAGGCTAGTGCATCTGTGTGATCTAACCAGTAAGAGGCTTAATGTCTGTACTGGGACTGACTGGGCTTGAGTCTGGGAGAAATAGGGAGTCAAGTCACACACACACAAACGCAGATATACTTTTGCATCTACACTTGTGAGAACCCTTAACAGAACACATTTATCTTAAACCAACATCTGCGTCCAAACTTAACGTCCTCTCTTCCTTTTCTCTGACAACCCTTTGAAGATGTGAAGATGCTGAAAGTCAACCTCATTCTTTGGGGCTAAAACTCAAATGGGTCCTCAAAAAGAAGAAGAACAAGAGTGGACACACATGCAGTCATATCAACACAGCGACATGGACGCTTAGTAGTACATGTTCCGTATCATGATACATGACAATGCCTGCACTCATTCTCAAATGGATCAGCAGCTGTATAATAATAACCAAGAAATGACAAAAAATCAGAATGAAAAATAGTAGAGTACAAAAGACAGATGGAGAACAAGACAGGGAGAGGAGCGAGAGAAAAGACAAAAGACAGAAGGCTGTATACAATGGCCATGGCAAGGATTGATTAATATGGGCTATTAAGCTATAACACCAGATCATAGTCTGGTCCCTGTGGCCATATCGCGGTGACATGATGAAGGGCCTGTATTAACCATGGGAGAGTGCTAGTGATGCAGATAATAGCCACATCCCAGGAGACCTGCACAGGGAATTAATGCTGCTGTCTGACACACACAATGGCATACAGACACACACATACACACCCACATATGCCTGAACACTGAGGATCATTTACATATGTGTGCGCACACACAGACACACACACACACAAACTTGTGTTACCACAGCAGGTACTGGAGGGGACACAG
>CAAKHG010013833.1:5589-20028 GCA_901007715.1 Dactylopterus volitans
GGGGGGGTTTATCAAAACTTTAAAAATCCTTTAATGTTTCGCTGAGTAGATTTTCTGTGTCTAGACGGTGCCAGTGAATCAGGCAAGTAGGCACTGAAGAGAGGCGGGTTATCTCCATGGGGGGTTGATGCGTAGCGAGTGACTAACACCAGGTGTTTGAGTATTTAATATTGAGCCTCCTGGCCCCCCACCCCCAGGCAGGCAGGGAAGCGGCTTCCCTGTCACTGAATTCGGAGAACTTGCCCCGGATTTAATATCGAGATGAATGAAGAGGCTTTTTGAGGTCTAGTCATCACTGAGGGACTCTAACCCAGCTCCTTCTTGTTGTTTTTTTGTGTTCATGCTTTGATATTCCTAAAGCTAACCTTTTTGATTTTGTGTGTGTGTGTTGATTATTCCATGCTTGGATAGCTTGTTTACAGTCAATAAGCATTTAGCAGGTATAAGTCATGACATCAGCTATGAGATCAAAACAAACTAGATGGTGTTGGTTTTCTGTTTTTGTACAGGAGCTTTACTGTGAAGGACATTAACAACAACTTTATATAACACCTTTTAAAAACCGCATTCATAAAGTGAACATAGACGGGGTGAAAAAAGGATTTATGCCTCATTCAAGCTTTCAACCTTTTTTGTATTTCTACAGCAAGTCAATCCAGCATTTCAGCATTCACTCATATTTACTTCAGGAAATGCTAGTTTACTCGTTTTGAAGTAATATACCATAACGCTGGTGGGCAGTATAAACCAAATACCAGGTGCTGTATGGAGCTGGAGCTGAGAGCCTGTGGAACATCCGGTGAATGGACAGGCTCAGGTTTAAAAAGTCAGACGGCGAGCAGAAAATGATTATCTACTATTTATGTCGGACGACATGGTTGCAAGAGCTGTTAGTACAAGCAATGTTTCCATTAACTCAAACTGAAACACAATTTCGAGAATAAGGAAAACAAAAGAAGGTGCAAATGTGGAGTGAATTGTGGAGCAGTGGTGGGATGAAGAAGCTGTCTCCTCAGGTCATCATTTTCTCAGGCATTTACCAAAGGCTGAGACATAACAAATGTCATAAAGTGCACTCGTGTTCCTTTTCAATCAGTTTGGTCAATACATTTTCTTAAAATACTCTCCTAATACTCTGTCCCATGCTAAATACAGTATGTTCCAACCATACCAGTGTTTTACCTCTTCAAAAGCACTCACACTGATCAGACATAATAACAGTATAACCATTACATGTCCACCATAGAGTACAATGCAACAGCCCTGCAATCAATTCTCCCCTCAGGAGGAGGTTTATGTTTATGTGTTTATGTGTATATTTTTATTGTTCATTGTTTGCGAGAGGTGTTAGCACATTTGAATGATTGCTATTGGGACTGTAGCTTGTTACACTGAGCGGTGTCCCTAATAATTTGATCACTCAAATGCATTAGGGTTGGGTAGCAAAGGTTCTTCAGGGTAGAGAGGAAAATACTGGGCATTCCTGTAATTAAGCCCAAGTTGTGTCGAGATATTTTTCAGTGTTTCCACCTTAACCTTAACGGACATTATAGCTGAGAGTGTTGAGAGGTCATGCTTTTTGTGAAATTAAGCCACATTTTGGACTTCTTTGGACTTATTTCTGCTACTATTTTCTCTTCTGAATTGGACAATTTGGAACCACCACTCAAATCCCAAATGTTTCTTTATTTTTAATTTTTAATGATATTACATCTGCACCGCAAATGTCACCGAAATGTCACAGGATCAGTGATATCAATCGAATTCATCCTCTAGAGATCACAACTTCTGTATAAATGTCTCTGTAGTTGAAATATTAATGTAAAAAAAAAAAAAGCAAAAAACTTAAATACAATTAGAGGCACAAATGTACTTTCTCAATAACAGCTGAATTGGTTATTTCTATTGAACAATGTGCTAAAATATGTTCTGGATTAATTGTTTGGGCCCTAGTAGGTCTTTTTGTTTTTTGTTTTTTTTTTTAAATCAAATTGGAAAGGGAAACCTCTGTGTTAGCTTTAGCCATGCACCCTCTCCATCTTGTTTCACCAACGCTGTTCCCACAGTGGAAGAAACGCTGGCTCAGCACGCGCTCGCGGCTCTGCAGGGAAGCCAGCGCCAAACTCGGTGGCGAGATGGTAACAGCTCAAGGTCTCTGTGGCCCGCTGCTCTTGCCTGAGGCTTCCCCCTCGCTCAGCTCACGCTCGCCCCCTCAACCCCCCAAAAACAAACACATACTCACACGCACACACGCACACACGTGCACGCGCGCGCGCACACACACACACACACAAACAGCCCCACTCATTAGTCTTCATGGCTTTAAGCATGCGATAGCAACATGCACAGCAAAAATTAGTTGAATGCCTCAGTGAAAAGTAATGAAATAAGGTTTTTAAGAAGGCCATAAAATACTTCTTTTTATGTCAAAGTCATTTTCAGTTTTCCTTCTTGGTCCCAATTAATTTTAAAGACTTAAAAGAGGCAGAGGGGATTGCAGGGGCTCTGTATTTACTAGATGCAGCCCTGGTTTCTGGGTGATGGAGGTTCATTGTGGTTTCTGTGGTGTTACTGTGGAGACTACTTGCATGTGAGAGCCAGCAAACTTGTCACATGTGTGTGACAGATCAGGTCTCCTGCTGCAGAATGTGACGAGCTTGTCTTATGTTGGCTTCACCCTCTCCATTTATTGATATGAATGCTTAACTGCGCTGCAGCGTGGTACTATGTGTCTAATATTTTGGTCATCCCGCTCATTTGCATCAGGATGACCTGTATGTTGGGGACACCTCTGAGTTTAACCTACTACAGTTCAACAGCATCACGAAATACAGTCCCAGTAACAAATCATTAAAACACATCGGTGTACATCAGTTATTTAAGTTCAATGCAGCTCTGGTTAAACTTTGTGGATACAGGATGACCAAATTTGCCCTCATGTTTTCTTGAGATACACCAGGGCACCAATCCAGATCTACGATTATAAAATTGAAGATAACTGAACCTCCTTCTTTTTTTTTTTTTAATTTTATGATTGAACAACTTTGTGGTTTTACATACATACACAGTACATACATACAGATTAGCATGAATGTTGCAAGTATTGATGCTAATGAGCATGATGCATGCCAAAAACAAAACCAAAACAATGTGCTGCCACATGCTGGACCGTTGGAACTGGATGTCATTAAAATGTCAGCGACACACAGGAAATGATGTTCTCCTTCAATAGGCTGATCTTTGTAAGCATTAATGATAGAAGGTGACTTACACTGCAGTAAAGAATATCTAGTCTTCCACCCTCATCATACTTTTTGTTTTGAATTAAGATTAGATATAGTTGCACACCTTCACCACTCACTGGTTACTTGGGGACACTGAGAGCAGAATGACCTTACTTCTCCACGTCTCCATATATGTATCTGTCTGTCTTGTTCACTTTTCTTCAGGAAATCAAACCCCAGAGTCATTACAACCACGGCTACAGTGAGAACGTCAGCCGTAAAAACCATGTGGATGACTACAGCACCTGGGACATTGTCAAAGCGACACAGTGAGTGGATAGTTTGTGTGCGCGCATGTATTTTTAACTAAACCCTAAGTCAGGGTCTGTTTTTGGTCTGTACGCTGCCCAGATTTGACCTTGTTCATCAGCAAACAATGCTTAACACACTGTTTGGCCCCAGGAAGGTGGACTCTTTCACTAGTTACTGATTGGCCAATTGGGAGCCAGCATCATTACATGTGTACTTGTTTTTCGATGTGTTGGAAATGAAGCCAACATGATGAACCAGTATTTTCCAGGAAAAGATGGGAGGAAAACGTTGGAAATGTCTTCTTGATAAGAAAACCCAAGCCCTGTAGTAGCTGTTGTTATATTGGACAACTAATTTACAACACATTATTATGATTTGAGGTCGGAAGTATCCATTGAGAAAAGGTTTGGGTCGAGCTTTGTCGCAGTCTTGTTCAGTAGAAGTACAGTATCGGTTCTTTGTGCTTCACGTCTTCATTTTTAGCTTGCATTTTTATTTGTATCTACATATTGTCACTGTTAAGGTTTCGAATATTCTCCACATTTTGCAAAACACGTCCTCATGTGCAGACTCAAAGCCGTCTCTGCTCCTTTGTCACAGGTATGGCATCTTTGAGCGGTGCAGGGAGTTGGTGGAGGCGGGCTTCGACGTTCGGCAGCCAGACAAAGAAAACGTAACGCTCCTCCACTGGGCTGCCATCAACAACAGGATAGACCTCGTCAAGTGAGTCTCCTGGTTGTTTTATATCTGAGGTATCTGAGCCTGTGTTTAGTGGTTTGAAATGTGATGCAAGAGATCCCAGTGCTCGGCTACCTGAAGATAAATAGTACACAAAACCGAATGAAGCAGCAATTTTTGACTCCATCTTCTGGTTCTGGTAATTAGATGACACAGCTCTCCAAGTCACGTTGTTGCTGAATCACGCGTATGTTCAGAAACTCCTTTAACTTGAATCACTCGTTTTCTGATGCTCTTTCCTGCACAGATACTCTTGATACTATATAACATGCACACCCTGCACTTTTATTCATCAAACTTAGTCTCAGGTTCAGTTGAACATGTTGATCCAAAATAACGGTTCGTGTAGATGCTGTAGCTCTCAGTTACATACTGAATGGCGATTTTCCACATGTTCTCATAAATCTATTTCTTCAAATCTAAGAGATGTTTGTCATTATAAAGGAAAACTGACAATAGGACCACAAATGAGGACCTCGAAAATAACAATGAAGCCGCATCAACAGCTTCTAGAAAGCAAAGCATTTTATTACACCCTCTGTAAAGGTATATTATCATTGCAGGGCTGTTTATGACACTGCATTCTGAATCCCCCAATTTTATTCTATTTAAGTTTTTAAAACACAGTTTTATCAATAATATATATGTCTTCATTGCAACTCCTGACATACTGTGTATAGTACAATAATAAAAACTTAGAATGTCCATGTCCACAGTGAGCAGCTCCAAATACAATCAGGTGTACTGTATGCCATGTAATTGTTTATGGCTAAAGTAAAGCCTCCAGCAGATGCATTTTAAAGGAAAATATTTTTTTAAAAATCATTGGGTACTTTTTACTGTGTTCCTATTTAATCACGAGAACAATGACTCACCAACACCCATATTGAATTAGTAAAACCAGGCCAGATTCATGAGATAAGATGCTGATTGTCTGCGTGTGCAGGTACTACATATCAAAGGGAGCCATAGTGGACCAACTGGGAGGAGACCTCAACTCCACACCTTTGCACTGGGCCACCAGGTAACTTCCACTAACTCCCTTTGTGGTGGACATTTTCATTTCATCATTTCATATTTTTGAAACTTGATTGAACCTATTCCTTGATGTCAGCTTGTTCAGATGACTTCATTTAAATGATTCCCTCTTTTTTTTTTTAACTGATCCAAAACAGATTTCCATATATATCCAGCATCTCTTTGTTAGCAGGCGGTCAGGTTTCTTTGTTTTATTGTGGCTGCGAGCCGTGAGATTATCAAGCACGTGGCTTCCTCGGCGTCTTGCTCTAAATCTCTCCGGCAAATGTACATTTATGAATATAAATGGCTGACTGCTTTCCAGCATCCTCCTCTATTATTGCTATTTTATCGCTCACTGCTTGCCACTGCTGGCGTTTTATGGTTATACCTGCCATCTCAGCTTGTTTGTTTGTTTGAAGGCCTTTTATTTCATTCTTCCTCTTTGCTCGTCACTCAGTCATGTCGTAAACTGGTAGGAAGAGACAGGTCATATGAAACCCACCTCCTCCTCTCCTAAACACAGGTGGGGCGAAGAAGTGCTCTGGTCCTGAATTATTGATCGATTTGAGAGGGAGACTCAGAGGAATTCTGTGCGGCCCTCCCTACCTGCCACTGACCTTTAAAATCCCCCAGCCTCCTCCATCTGCATGACCTCAGCCGTTCACACAGAGCGGTGAAGTTTCATGCAGGGGGTTATACTGGCTTTTTCTCTGCTGAGGTTTACATCCAACAAATAACTGCCGTCTTGTGTGCAGAGCTGTGCGAGTGTGAGAGCTTATATAGGGTATATAGAGTTTGCTCATAAAAGTGAAAGAATTAGTCATTTTCACCATTTTTTTTATTGCCCAATGGTGTGGGGGCATTTACAATGAAAAAAAGTTTTGCAGAATTTACATTTTAAAAACACATTATTTTATTTGGTATGAGTTTGTAATAAATCTTAAGCTTCATAGTTCCAGTCCATAGTCCATAGTGCACAACATTTTATATGCAAGCAAAGCTGATTAAAAGCTGGGGAAAGATGTTAGACCCTGATCTTCAGACTGTTAGGTCATGTCGCCTGCTCAGCATCTTAAGTGAGTGCTCAAGTCAGAATGGCATTGGGTTTTCCACCCCCAGAAACTCTTAAGTAAGACTAATTATTTCTTCTCCCGTGTTATGTGCTATTTTCACACAGCTTCAAAGAGAAACAGATGCACTGAAACTCAAATAAAGAAACTGAGCTCGGGAGTTTGAAGGAATAAGATGTCACGTCACAATTTTTGTTTTGTGTTTTCCTTCTCTCAGACAAGGTCACCTATCCATGGTGGTGCAGCTCATGAAATATGGCGCGGACCCATCTCTGATCGACGGCGAGGGCTGCAGCTGTGTACACCTCGCCGCCCAGTTTGGCCACACCTCGATTGTGGCTTACCTTATCGCCAAAGGACAGGTAGGAAATTCCATAGAGCAAAATGCTGCTTAACTTTATTTGTCAAGTAGCAGTGAAAATATTCTGAAAATCAGGGGTGGTAGTTGCCGAAATAGGACTTTCATTATCATTGATTTATGTTCTTTTATTCCTTTTGGTGGCTTGAACGATGCATAAGCCACTGTGGAGCAAGTCTGTTTTGACAGCTTTTTGTGCTAGTGATCTCCATTAGGGGGAGACATATTGCTTCTTTTCCCCTTTTTCCCCCTCTGTTGCTCATCGAGTTGTTACTGCATCTTTGCAGGATGTGGACATGATGGATCAGAATGGCATGACTCCTCTGATGTGGGCAGCTTACAGGACACACAGGTTTGAATGTTCACAGTTATGCACGAGTGCACTTGCAGCACACAGTTATGTCAAATTTGCTATTTTGGCTTCATCCATCTTGATGATGAATCTCAATGATGTGTTAGAAATAAAGGTTAAATGAATTTCTACCTCCATTGTAATGCCTGGATTAACTGGAATATTGGCAGGGAGGTTATGCGGATGCCCTTTGAAGCCAGTGTACAAGCTGGAGCATGTTTCTGCTGACGGGAGACCAGCGACATGACATGCTCATGTATGAATGAGTCATCATTCACCAACCGGAATGCTAACGCAGGAAAACAAGTCGCAGTGCTGCTGCCCAGCTTCATTTGGATATTCCCTGATAAGCACCTGTGTTAAGGGACCATATCTGTTCCTGATTTTGTATTTTAACTTATTGATATATAATGGGTGATTATGTCATAGAAGCAGGAATAGAGGGGTAGCATTACTAACTTAAAGGTAACGATTAAGCAGCTTAATGTAAAAGTGGTGGATGTTTTTTCCTTGAAGTTTTACTAGCATTATAAAAAACTGTTGCTGACATTTGAGTCACAGACAGTTAATAAATACATTTCCATTTTTTTGTTATTGTAAAGAATAGTAGCACTTACAAATACTGTATTGGCAGTAAGAATTATTACTGATGTTTCATAACTGTGGTTACCAAGGTGATGATATAATGCCAAATCCTTTAAAACAGAAAACCTTCATGATACTGGATTTTTATAGACTTGAGTCAACACACGAGTGCAGAATGGTAGAACATAGAGCATTCAGCCTAAGTATGGTTATACAAAAGGTCTTTAATAGCCCCTCGTTTGTTTTGTAAAAGCAAATCTTGTTTTCAAGTGAACTAAATGTTCTTCAGTAGTTATCAACAACTTGATCTTTAAAGGTCAAAGGATGCACTGAAATATGAGAACTTTAAGAGGGGAGGGACCACCATTTAGCACCAAAAGAGTAGTTTCAGATCAGTGATTAATAGTCATGGATAGAAAGTGCTGAATTTAAACCATTCTCAAAATATGATAAATGTTTCCAACTGCCCCGTTTCTGTTTTACATTCCATCATCATATTCTACAGTGTGTCAACCTTTTCCAGTCGATTCAAACTAATGTGACGTGGGTTGATTTGATTTTCCGGTGACAGCGTGGATCCCACCCGGCTGCTACTTACCTTCAACGTGTCCGTCAACCTGGGCGACAAATATCACAAGAACACCGCGCTGCACTGGGCTGTTCTGGCCGGCAACACCACTGTCATCAGCCTGCTGCTGGATGCCAATGCTAACGTTGATGCTCAGAACATCAAGGTTTGTCCTCCAAAGCTCGTCTAGTGTCTTGGTGCACCAGTGCTGAAAACCAGCAATGAGAAAAACGGCTGCTATTCTCATCAACGTTTGCTGTGTTTTGTTTTGGAAGGTAAATGTCAATATAGACCACATTTGTTTGTGTGTGTGTGTGTGTGTGTGTGTGTATGTGTGTGTGTGCGTGTGCGCGTGCGTGCGTGCGTGCGTGTGTTTTTTTTAGGGTGAAACGCCGCTTGACCTCGCCAAGCAAAGGAAGAATGTTTGGATGATAAATCACTTACAGGAAGCACGGCAGGCCAAAGGCTATGACAGCCCGTCCTACCTGAAGAGACTGAAGATGGACAAGGTAACCAAATGCACACACTCGCATACACCAGCCATGCAAACTTGTCACCTTTCTGCAACATTTTGGTGGTGGTGTTGATTTCAGAAGGGTTGAGTGGGTGGGGGTGTCGAGGTCTCGAGCCTGCCTGCACAAAGTGACTCTCCTTTGTCTCAGCTCGGGCAGACTCTGTCAGACCAACATGTCCAGACGGAACTTCCGCACTGTTCCAGTTGTCACAGCATGTCTGGGGTGCTGATTAAAGTCCTGTCTTTAAGGTGTCTGTTAGTTTACCAGCCGTTTACCACATTTCATAGTCTGAGTCTGACAGGAAGAAGACGCCCCCGAAATAATGGGTTACATTTAACAATGCTGCTACGCGAAAATCCAAGCAAACAACAGGAAGCGAGATGTTTGCTGTCTAGTCTGACCATAGCTGCTGGTAATTGTATCCTGGCGAAGAACCTTTCTGTTTAGGCTTTTCATTTGAATGTAGTGTGTGATGCAGTGTGTGAAAAGGATTCATGCTTTTTTGTCTTTAAATGTTGATGAATGGGTTTCGTGTTTTTAAAGCTGTGCTTGCATTGCCCATCCTGTTACTGTTATTGCAACACAAAGTTCTGTTTAAACTTGCCTTAAATGTTTCTCTCTTTCTTCTCAACTGCTGGAATATTAGTTGATAAAGGTAAATTGTGGAGTTAGAAGTGCTTAGAATCATTTTGCATATAATGTCACTGAAATAGAATGTTCATTCCTAGTGTGGCGATAATGAAAATGGCTTTACAGAAACCGTAGATTATAGTCTGCAGGCCCAGTTGCATTTGGCTGAGTTTATTAGTGTCATTCCTCAGCATTGGATCTAATTGCTGAAATCAGTAGAGCCTCACAAGCCGTTTGTAGATTCAAGATGTACAGCTTACCAGGTTGCATTGCTCTTTCCATGCATGCGGCGCTAATGAATGCAATATGTAATGATTTGCACAGCTATTAAGACAATGACACATTGAATGAAGTTGATGCCCTTAGCTCCCTGTACCGAGGCTGTGATCAAGCTGCATACAGACATGAAACAACATCTGTTCTTTATCGTGCAGTGGCTGTACATATTGTTTAGCCACATTTTAACCACCTTTTAGTTGTGATTCTTGTTATTCCAGTAATCAGAATCTGCGCTAGTTTCTAGGAAACTGTCTTGACTGTTGAGAAGTTTTTAATCTTGCAACACTTTTGAAAATGCTGCCTCTCTGCGTAAGTCCGTTTCTGTTTTGTGTCCAGTTTCATCTCTTGCCGATTGTCTTTGTTTGTCTTATCACTGTGGAATGTGCATCTGTCAACAGTCTTGCTCTGTCTCTATCAGTATCTATCAACTTTGTGTCCATTTTTGTTTCTACCTCTCATTTTTTCTCTCTACCTATTTCTCTGCAATCTCGACTTTCTTGTCATCTGTGTCCTCCTGTGTCCTCCTGTGTCCTCCTGTGTCCCTCCACTCACCACCACTACTTCCCTCTTTTCCATCTGCAGGAGTTCAGACAGAAAGTGATGCTGGGAACACCGTTTGTGGTCATCTGGCTTGTGGGTTTCATCGCCAACCTGGACATTGACTCCTGGCTTATCAAAGGCATCATGTACGCTGGTGTCTGGGTCGCCGTGCAGTTCCTCTCCAAGTATGTTGTGACTATAAATGTATATACAGTATATACACACATATTACGCATTAGTTATCTTGTATTGATTGTGTTCATTTCTTCAGAGGCTCTTAACTCAAAATTACAACATTTTAAACACTGCGGGCATCAAGACCTAATGTAAGTCATAACAATATGTTCAATTTCTCTCATACAATTTTCCTTCTTACACATAGCTGTTGAAAGTAAAACAACCAGTCAAATCCTAAAGGAGCACAACAAGTCAAAATTGAGTTTTAGGACCAAACAAATCTAAAGACAAATACTGTCAGAAGTTGGAAGCATCGTTCAGGGTTTTCACGAGTCTTCAGTGTGGAGTGTGCAGCAGAGACGGGACAGGCCGGTGATCTGGATGTCAGATTAGCAGTGAACTACTGATCTCAATGTAGCAGTGAATGATCAAAATGAACTTCAGCTTTTCAACAGACAACTGAAGTTCTCCAGTGTTTTTTCAAATATACTCAGAACCTGAGTATATTTAGTGGCTGACATGTTATTGATTTTTAACTTGCTGGTACCAATATTTAGATAGTCGGGAGGCCATTGCCTGGCACATTATTATGAAAACTTGTTGTATCTGACAAAATGAGTTAAAAATGAGAAATGAGGCACTGTATTGCTGTACTTTTGTATCAGCAACACTAATGTTATTATCAACATTATCTCTTTGCTTAAGCACATTCTTTGATATTAAGATTATCAATTTAATGTCCACATGCGATCAAAAAACTCAACATGTCAAACACATGAAAAATTAAGTTGTACATGGTTACCGCTGACCTCTGTCCATAGAAGGATGAAAGTGCAGCAGTTGGGATCAGTAACAGCTGCCACACTGGCCAAGCTGCAGATATGCATAACTTTTCTGGTAAAAAAAAGAAAGAAAAAGGTCTCGTGAGCATTGATTAAGCAGTCAGCCACTACAGGAGACTGCCGAGCTTAACACAGAAGTTTCAGCTTCGAAAGAGACCCAGGTGATGACATAATGAGATGGCACGAGTCATAACGTATCATTCACGTTTTGATCGTTGACAGAGCCATACTCTGAACACAGCATGTTAATACTTATGCGACTTATGGAGCAAAGGCTTTACTCAGTCTCCACACCGGATGCATGAACTGATGAAGCCTCTCGGATGAGAGGTGAAACGTCTTCCCAAGACCAATAACAAGTCCAGTTGCTTCGATTCAATTTCCTTGAGATAAGCATGACCTGGGTGAGTGAGAACATTCACAGGTTTACTCAGAAGAAAATAAAAAATGGCAAATTGACATGAATTTAAATTTCGTCATCCCCTGGCATGTTCTGCAATTATATATGTGGTAATATCACATGTCCAATACTTGACTTGTCCTGACAGCACACACACACACAGCATTCAGAATACACACGCACCGTTCTACCAGCACATAAAAGAGTGTGCACACATGTAGTTTCCAACACTGCTCCCCATGCACTGACAATCACAGGCTGTCCCTGCTGCTTAAAACCCATTAGCGCTACCATCTGGTCCTGCTGCTGGAGTTGATTGTCCTCCTCACTATTGTTAACTTTGTGACGGCAATAACACATATGAATCAGCGTAATATTTACTTACATTCTTTAAATACTCAGTGAGTGAATAAACATGGTGAATATTGGGATTGTTGATTCATGGTTTGGTTTATTTTTGCTGCTGTCTGACAGCAGGGTTCATACCATAGCATCAGGTTTGCATGTACATGTGCAGCAGTGAGCGGGGTTCACGGCTGCAGGAGGAATGCCATGGTGTACAGTGTGTGCACTGTGCCTGCTGAGCTGAGTTGCATATCACAGTGCCTGGAGTGTTTATATTGGTGGCAATCACCTGAAAAAAAGAGCAAACAAATGAAATTGAGGTGGAAGGGAAAATGTACACAATAAAATTGCATAATCACTAACTTAGGGTATGACAGGACTCAACTCTAAAAGGCGTTGAATTCAGTTCCCTCAAATGCTTTGGAAGGTTTTGAAATGTCCTCCATTTTATTTATAAAGGTTTTGAAAGTGTCTTATTACTTGTTCTTTGCAGTAACATTAGTTTGAATTATGTGGCTGTCGGCTGCCAGGAGATGTTCCACATCTATTGACTACAATTGGGATGGTCTCAATGGGGAATTGTGCTACAGGAAGCTTCTTAAACCCTTATTTTGTTGAGTTTCAGCAAACACCAGCAGACCAGTACAAAACACTTGTTACCGCAGTGACAGTAACCAGGAAGCTCAACAGCGCAAAACAAAAACTGTCTATTTTAACTATTTCAAGGAATGGAATCAGATCAACTGGACTTGGTTATGTGTTCAAGTGGGTTTCATCAGTTCATGCTGTTCCCAAGACTGGAGCCGGCTAGTCTGATTAGCCCAAACTATGTGAAATGTCTTCCAGACACATAACCAAGTCCAGTTGACCTGATTCAATTCGTTGACATACCTATAACCTGCACGAGAATGAGAATATGGACAGACGTCTATTTTAACAAAAATGTAAATAATTTAGATCTATTAATTCTTTATCAGTCCATCTCTCAGCTCACCTTAATCAATTAATCATTATGCTAGTAATTACTACCGTCAAATGCAGCTGTCTCTCCAGTCAGGTATGCAGTGAGCTTTCAAAAGCATATTTCAGTGTCCTTGTAAGACCCTCATGTACCACACTGAGGTCCATAAGTATTTGCACAGTCATACTTTTGTCTGAAACTTTGCCTTTAAACACCAATGCAGTGGATTAAAAAAGAACCAACTTACAACTTTAATTTAGGTGCTTCAGCAAAAGAATTTCAATGATTGTTTAGGAATTACAACTATTCATATCCATAGTCCCTCGTTTTAGAAGTTCAAAAGTAAATAGACAAGTAGCACCACTGATGCGATTTGCGGACTTAACCATCTAAAGCACATTGTCTTTTTTGTTTGTTTGGTTGTTGTTTTTTTATCAGCTGGAATTAAAAAAACTCCTATACTTCTGAGAGCAACCCTGAAAAGTTAAATAAGGCAGAAATCTGACTGTACAAACAGCGATGCAGGAGATCAAGAAACTGAACGCTGACATTTAAAAATGTCTTTCTCTTGGGTCTCCAACACAGACATGAGTTGAGTATTAACACACTTGTTTGAGATGGGGAAGAGGGGTTGTCGCCTCTTGGCTGCAGTCGGGGCAGCAACAGTGCACCCTGCTTGGAAGTGAGAAATGGGTCAGCTCTGATGTCGCACAGCACAACTTGCCGCATTTAAACTGGCAAAGCAACTGCAAATCAGCATAAGTTGGATGCACTCAGTTTGGCTAAAAGTACCTTTGGAAAAACACCATTAGCATGGCAGGTCTGTCAGTGTCGAGCAGGTGTTATTGTACAGCCCACACATTTAGAGTGACACTCGAGCATTGCCGCCATGACACAGCCCTGAGTGCTCTGCACCAATAATACTGGTTTATTGGGATGAACCAAAACGTCAGCATTTAATAGCCAGCTCCTTTGAAATACACCTCTAATAATGCTTCTCACTTCTCCTCTCTCCTTGCAGGGCTTTCTTTGACCACTCCATGCACAGTGCTCTCCCTCTGGGAATCTACCTGGCTACCAAGTTCTGGATGTACACCACTTGGTTCTACTGGTTCTGGAATGATATCCTTTTCTGGGTTGGACTTAATCATTTTTGAATTTGTTTTGTCAGAAGACACCAACCTGGTTATCCTGCTTAGATGATTCATTGTTACAGTGAACAGTGACTTTGCACTTCCAACCAAAAGGGAGTTACAAAGTAGAAGCTCAGTGTTTCTTTTGAGACTTCATGTAGAAAATACTTTTGCCTCTTGGGGTCTTTCCCAATGAATAACGGCCTGCCCATTACTCTCACCAAATTACCGCTTTATGGCATGAAATCAAGGTTTAGTTCCCCTCGCGGTGCCTCTGTTCAACCCTTCTCAATGACATATGCGGTCCTGCATCCATCAAAAGGCATATATCCAGACCCCCCCACAATCCACGTGTCAAGTAATGTCTCCGAGCTGGGAGACTTGGCACTC
>CAAKHG010013835.1:0-16307 GCA_901007715.1 Dactylopterus volitans
CACGTTTAAGATGACCGATGCGTTCATGGGGTGGTGGGGGGGGGGGGTGGTCTGGTTTTTTCTTTCTTTTTTTTTCCTTCTTCTTCTTCTTGAATCGGAAAGAAAACGAGCCAGAGGAACTCAAAGGCGTCGGCGCAGACGAAGAAGAAGAAGAAGAAGAAGAAGAAGGAGAAGAGCTGCTTGGTTGGCGTGAAGAAGACCCGTAGCATTCCGGCGCGTTTTACAAAAGGGCTCGGCCGCCTTTGTCGGGATCTCGGTCGAGTGCTCGAGGTCGGAGGCTCGATCGCGCCATCGATTTAAAAAAAAAAAGAAGAAGAAAAAATGCGAGAAGGCAGCCGCCGCTCCTCGTCTGAACGGGTGCTTTGTGGTTCAGAGCCGCCGCCGCCGCGACTTCGCATCCGAGCCGATCCGGTGACTCCAGAAGAGGCCAGAAGATGTTTGGAAGGTCTGGAGACGAGCTGGAGACGAGCTGGAGAGGAGCTGGAGACGAGCTCAGTCCAGCAGCTGCTGGCCAGCATGTTCATAAACATCCACATTTTAACCAGATCAAATATTAATATGTGTTTAGAAATGAAAGAAAAACAGTTGGAAAATGAGGATGACACAACTACTACTACTACGACTACTACGACTACTGATGATAATAATAATGCAGTTGATAATGATAACAACACTGATACTATTATTACTACTACTGATAATAATTAGAAGACTTATATAATTATATACTAATACTTATATTACTTATAATATAACAACAATAACACTACTTGTACTACTACTACTACTACTACTACCACTCCTCCTACTACGAATAATATTGCAACTGATGATGATGATGACACTAATACTATTACTACTACCACTACTCATGATAATAATACTAATAGTGATGCAACTGATGATGATGACGACAATTCTACTACCATTACTACTTATAATAATGATAACTGATAATAATGATAATTCTATTGATGATGATGATGATGATGATGATGATGAAGACGACGGCACTTGCTACTACCAATACTACCTATATTACTGATATCAACAACAACAACAACAACACTACTTGTACTACTACTACTACCACTCCTCCTCCTCCTACTACTACTACAAATAATAATGCAACTGATGATGATAACACGAATACTATTACTCCTACCACTACTCATAAATATAATAATAATAATAATGATACAACTGATGATGACGACAACAATTCTACTACCATTACTACTCATAATAATGCTAACAATAATAATACTATCTGTATTTATGATGATGATGATGATGACACTACTACCAATACTACTTATACTACTTATAACAACAACAACAACAACAGTAACACTACTTGTACTACTACTACTACGAACACTTCTCCTTCTGCTCCTACTACTGCTACTACGAATAATAATACAACTGATGATGATGATGATGATAACACTAATACGATTACTCCTACCACTACTCATAACTATAATAATAATAATAATAATAATGCATCTGACGATGATGCGCTCGGTGAGCTGTGCCTTCATATCAGAGCTGATCTGGTGACTCACAGGCCAGAAGATGTTTTGACGTCTGGGCTGGAAATGAAACAGCTGCTGCTGCTGCATCTTATTCGGAGAACATTCGCTTCTTAACCAGATTAAATATTACAATATGGATCTCTGCTAAAAAAAGAAATGGGGGGGGAAAGAAAAAAATGAAAGAAAGACAGTTGGAAGTGCGTTTTGTGACTGAGGAGAAGATCATTCAGGATAATTCCGTGTCATTTCATTGTGTCAGACATTTCTGATCTAATTTGCTTCCCTCTGACAGCGAGCAGCCGTCGCAGCCAGCAGATGGGCTTAGTGGAAATGGCTTTTGAGGAGAGGCAGAGCAGCGCGGCGCCATGCGAGGTGGCCGCGACATGAGGCCCCGCGCGTGTCTGCGCAAAAAGTCGTAAAAAAAATCCCCTCATTTAACCTGTAAAAAACAAACAAACAAACATACCAAAAAAGCGGGTTTATTTCATCCGATAACGGGCGACTGAAAAGCCGAGGGTCCCCGAACGCATCGCCGATATTAGCGCGCTGAGAATGAGCATCGTGGCGCGATGGAGTGCCTCATCCTTGAAACACACATTTCCATGGCGCGGCAAAGCAAACAGCGGCGCAGCCAAGGACAGCTGCCGCGGTTTAATGACTTTATCTTCATCTGAATGGGCGCCCCTCTCAAAGGAATCATTCCACATCGGCGCTCCAAATCCATTCAGGCGGCGTGATGGGCACCTGAGAGGCGCGTTGACCAGGATTCCATGGCTGTGAGTTGGTTTTTGAGGAACATAATACCTTCCTCTCGGCGGAATTATCTGCTGGGAGATAAGTTTGGTCACGGCGAATTGCTGCGCGGCAGCCGGGTCTTTGGCGGGATGTGTGACAGCAGCCCGAGGCGGGGATGAAAGACTGAGGCCTCCCGCGGCGCCCGGCACAGCCCGACTGGACCCCAGTCATCTGGAGGCGCCTTTACAGGGGCGGGCGGGGGGGGCGGGCGGTGAGCGCGGCGCCAAAAAGAAGGTAATTACAGCCGGTCCCCGAACGCAGCTGGGTCCTCAGAGCCGAGGGGAGCTCGGATGCGCTCAATCGCGCACGTTTGGGAGATACTGGAGTTTCTGCGGTGAACACGAGTGGCGAGTCTACCTGCCGCAGAAAACGTCGGGCAGATGCTTCAGGGAGAAGCTGCAAGAAGAAGCTGCAGGGAGAAGCTGTGAGGAGAAGCTGCAAGGAGAAGCTGCAGGGAGAAGCTAAGCAGAAGCTGCATGGAGAAGCAGCGAGGAGAAGCTAAGGAGAAGCTAGACGGTGCATTTGGTGATGATAATGATAACAACACTACTACTACCAGTACTACTCCTCATAATAATAATAATGATGCAATTTGTTATGATGATGATGATGATGATGATAACACCACTATTACTACTACTAATGATAATAATAATAATAGCCCAAATGATGATGATAAGAGGAATCCTATTACTGCCACTACCACCACTGATGAATAATAGTAACAATAACAATAATAATAATAACAATAATAATAATAATAATAATAATAATAATAATAATAATAATAATAATAATAATAATAATAATAATAATAATAATAATAGTAAGTCCTGCCTTCTACAAACTGCTGTTTGTTGCTGCATCCAACCTCTTTATCGATTAATGATTTGTGGATCGGTGCAAAAAACAGCCAAAGTCGTTTCGGCTGCCGGCTCCAGTTCGCCCTGGAAGCCGTTTGCAGAACCGGTTCCAGATGCAGCAGCAGCGGCGGCAAATGAATATTGCTGCGCGCGTACGTCACATTTTCCTCAGAGCCAATAAATCACCTCATTATCCGAGGGAGCAAAGTTCCTCGCATGTGCGACAATTAGAGAAGGATAATGTCAACGCCAGTGTGAGCCGCTCTCGCCCGCCGAGCCCCCGCAATCAGATCAGGGCCCACCTGAGTTCCTGTGCAATAACGGCGGGCCCTCACGGGCCGCAGCCCGAGCCGCTCGCTCCCTCCACTTCCTGTAATGACTTTAGCAGGCGGGTCCTCAACAGATGGTGACATTCAGCAGCCCCAAAGGTTGCCGCGGCGCCGGGGGAGCCTGAGCCACTGTTTTCATATGAGGGGCCAGCACCTGCCCGAGATGGCGGGGAAAAGAAGGGGTTTATGGGTCTGAATGGGGACCTCTGCGTCGAGCTGCCGGTGCTGCGAAATCACCTCAGAGCCTCAAAAGTGAAGCCAAAAGTTCTCCGGCTCCCCCTGGAGGCTCACTGCAGTATAGGCGATAAACCCCGCCTCCTATGCATTAGTGGGTGGGACTTGTAGTAAAAAATGAAACTACTCTTTGCCTAATTTTTTCGTAAAGATGGTCTCTGACATTTCGTGTAGTCTTTTATCACACTGATGTTTAGTATTTGCACAAGTGTTCTTTTTTTTTTTAAATAAGTTTGTCTTTAATCAGCGATTTGATGCTGTAAAAGAGGAGGGGGCGTGGCTTCATGACTGACAGCTGCTCTGAGAGAAACATCAGTCATGGAGGCATTTACAGAATTCTGTTTAGGAACTGAGCACAAAGAAAATGTAAATGTAAACAAAATGGTTATGTAAATTACAAGCAAACAGGGGGCCAATAGAAACGCAGATAGAACGTGATCCAACATGGGTATCTGACGGGGGGCGTCTGCGCTTTCGGGTGTCTCCACGGGAGCCTGAGAGCAAAACCGGGGTGTAAAGGTTTTAAAATGCTCCTGCCGCCGTTGCCACGGAGACGGGGAACAACAAAACCTTATTGAAACTGGTCATGCACACTGATAAGCGGTGTTAAATAGTACTATTACTAATATAATTTCACGATTGCTCTAAATAAGCATCAAATATTCCGTCCGGCGTGACTCCCACTCTGCATTTTTCCTAGAATTTCCACTGGAAGCGCCAATCCCGCCTCCTCGTGGGTCCAAACAAACTCCCGCGCCGCGATCTCGCCACTGCGTCTCCACGCAAGCGCCTGTTCCGGGCTCGTTGCACCGCCACCTGCTGGCCTGCCGCGTGCACCGCAGGCGCGCTATTGCTATTGCTGTTCGAAAGCGGCGGCTGCAAAACGACAGACCGCTCCGTGGACCCGGACCCGAGCCGGGCCTCCACGTCGGCTCCTGCTCCTGAAACATTCAAGCATGGAAACGCGCTTCAGTTTCCTTTTTTCCGAAAAGCTGACTGACGCGTTTGAGACGCACACGGACGGAAAAAGCACCTTCGGTCTCGTCTTAACTTCCCCTCCCGTCTTCCTCAACTCCTCTAAACAGGGAGGGGCCTGCTCCTCGCTGCATGCCGGGTGGAAACGCCGCCACGCTTTCCCCCCCCTGCTGACAGTTTATTTATTTGCCGCCTCTAATTGACAGCGTGGGCGGAGAGAGAGGAGAAATAAAAAATTTAAAAAAACGAGACAATTAGCGCTTATCTGCTTTTCATCGAATCCGCAGCCACGAGATGCAGGTTTTTTTTTCCCCTGGTCGCGGAGACCTTCCCGCAGTGTCCCTGGCAACAACGCTTGTGCACGAGTAAAAAAAAAAAAAACAGGTGAAAACAGTTTGACACCGAGCCAAAGTAAACAATGTGGACCCGCTAACTCACAACGCAGAAAGTCTCAGCTTTCAGGAGTGATGAAATCTTTGCAGCATCGAGATGCCCCCGGAGCTCCGGCGCTGTCGAGCTGAGCGTGTGACACTTCTGGGCGCGTTAGCAGCAGCGGTCTTTGTGCCGGATTCATATTTCATGACAGCATAACCAAGAGGAGCCATATGGTAATCCAGACCGGACCTGCCTGCCTTGGAAAAAAAAAAAAAATCTCCCCCAAGCTCGTCGTGGTGGAGTGACCTAATGAGGCGGCAGGCTGTGCGCCGCCTCGGGTCAGGATGGCGGGGGAGTTCAGATGGCCGTGCACACACACGCACACACACACACACACACGCACACACACACGTGCGCGCTCGCAGGACATGCCGCGCAATCGCCAGCCAACCACACAGGACGGGACGAGGCTGCGCGTTCCCAGCAGCAGCAGCAGCGGCGGCAGCAGCAGTGCCAAGAGGGATGGAGGTAATCTAGCAGGCTTAGTCATGGCTCTGTGAGGTAGCATGTGTGTGTGTGTGTGTGTGTGTCCTCCTGTCCCCCTTTGTGCACGGAACCCCACATGCGCCCCCTTCCAACTTCCTCAGACCAGACCTGAAACCCCGAAACCTCTCGGAATCGTCCCCACCTGCGGGAGCCTCCAGCGGCTCAGTTTCACCGTGTTCGGGGTTTAAAAAAAAACAAAACAAAAACAATTATGAGGTAAATAACTTTACTTCATGAGCCATTCAAGCATATCATCCTTATCTCGTTGTCTAAAACAATAGAGATGAAGTGTATGTTCAATGATTGTGATCAGTCTCTGGTAGAACACAATTAACAATGAAAGTGTGTGTTTCTGTTTTGGTTTTTTTTGTCATAAAGTTATAATTAACGTGAAATATCCACTTGAGACCCGGGCGTATTAAACCGTGATTATCTTGGGAAAAAAAAAATGAAGTGAGATAATGTTTTCATTAACATTTATTATTTTGAATTATGTAACATTATCAGTGTTTGTGTGTGTATGTGCGTTAAACTGACCCCCAGGACCATATGGTGGATGCAAATGTGTGGTGTATGGGAGCATATGTGCTTAATTATTATTAATATTATTGTTATTATTTTGTTTGTACATATTTATCACCGACAATAAGCGTAGGAAGCATAAGAAAAGTACGTAGCAAGCGTAAGAAAAGTACATTCCTACCTTATTTCCTTCTAAATTTCCTCTTATTAAAAAAAAAAAAAAAATCCGGGCAATAATAGAAGCAGCAGAAGCCCCGTGGCTTTGAGCTTAAGGAGCCGTTGGAGCCTACATTTCCCATCATGCAACCCGTCCCAAATATGGAGGCTGCTGGTTGTGTTCCACAGTTAAATCAAAGCCCGGCGATGCTATTTTCACAATTCGTTTATATCAGGCGAACGTCTGCCCGTCTAAACGTCCGTCCAGGAAGGATGATCCCATTAGATTAGGAAACGTTACTCTCCCTTAGCCAATCATCAGCACTTATGTGCGTCTGCCCCGCCCCCGTCCTCTCCCCTCCCCCGTCCTTTCCCCCATGACCCATCAACACCCGTGACCCATCAACCCTGTGACCCATCAATCTGCGAGATCCATCAACCCCTGTGACCCATCAATCCCCCGGTGACCCATAAATTCGCGAGATCCATGAACCCCCATGACCCATCAACCCCCTGACCCATCAACCCCCCTGACTCATAAACCCCTGTGACCCATCAACCCCCATGACCCATCAACCCCCATGACCCATCAACCCCTGTGAACCATCAATCGCCGTGTCCCATCAACCCGTGTCCCATCAACCCACATGACCCATCAACCTCCATGACCCATTCACCCCGTGACCTGTCAACCCCCATGACACATCATCCCGGGTGACCCATCATCCCGCGTGACCCATCATCCCCCATGACTCATCAATCCCCTGTGACCCATCAATCCGCGAGATCCATCAATCCCCCGTGACCCATCAACCCCCTGAACCATCAACCCCTGGTACCCATCAATCCCCGTGACCCATCAATCCGCGAGATCCATCAACCCCTGTGACCCATCAACCCCCTGAACCATCAGCTCCCGTGTCCCGTCAACCCCCATGACCAATCAATACCTGCTGTTTGCAAAATAAAGGCAGTTGGTCAGCGGAGGCGTCAGGACACTGAGTTCCATGTGCGTGTTACATGCATGTCTCTGCGGCGTAAAGCCAGCTCAGGCTTGTTCTGCCCACTTTGGACCCTCCGAGTGGGTTTCAAGTGAACCTGCCGCCTGGACGCCGCTCTGAAAAATGCATTTTATTTTCTCAGACGAACATCATAAATTTGAGATATTAGTCGTCTGGGCAAACAGTCCGTCTGAGTATTTTCAGACTAGTTGACGCGAGCGATTTTCCAAAAATGTGGCTCAAAATAAAAGCGGCTCGGTGAATCACACAGCAGAGCCCTCTTTTCTTTTCTTTTCTTTTCTTTTCTTTTCTTTACTTTCTTTCTCTTTTTTGTTTGTTTGTTTTTTTAAATCTCCAAACTTCACTTCAAGTAAAGCAACCCTCTTTTGGAAGCACAGAAACTTTCTTACTGTGAGTGATTTGTTTTATCATTTCATTTTGTTGGGAGAAAAGCACATGAACACAAATATATGTTGAATATATATCTAAATATCTATCTATACATATATACATGTATTTTTTTTTCACTTGGAAAAAATATGGTTTGAGGGAGTCATAAATGCGTTTTGCTCTGCACATCCGGTGGCTGATTTCCTCTTTTCCTCTTTGTTTCCCAACTTCTTCTTCTTCTGCTGCTGCTGGTTCTTCTTCTATGTTTTTTTTCTTCTTGTACCAGTGTTGCTGGCCACAACTTCTCCACACTTGAAACTATAGAAACTATTCAACTCAGAAATGTTCAGCTCTTGAAGGAGATTTATCCTTCCATTCAAACTTTCCTATAACTTTTTTTCACATTGTCTAAGCATGTGCCATCGGGCTGAATGGCCTAACGGTGGGTTTTTTTTTTTGTTTTTGTTTTTTTTTTATCACTCTCAGTCACCATGGCAACTGACGTTGTGAAGCCGCGCGAGGCGGCGTCATCATCGTCGCAGCTCAGCTCTCATAAGCGGCTATTTATACTTGTTCAGATCCCGTTCATACACCCGCAACATTGCAAATTGGATTGTTTTCAGGTTTTTTAAACGTTATTAATATTCAGCGCTGACATTTAAGCTTCATTTGAGCTCCTCCTTGCATCGCCTGAGCAACTCAGCATTAAATATTTTGCAGGAAGTGTGTTTTTTTTTTTTCCCCAACCAGTTTTTGGTGTCCAAATCCAGGAGGGGGATGACGGCGAAGACCATGAGGTGGCGCCGAAGAGCCTTGGTTTAAAAAAAAGGTGCCTAAATGAACCTTTTTTTTTTTTTTTTAAATGCGAGCGGGTTGAACCTCACAGGGCTCCGGAACGAGCGCTTATCTATTCGGCGACAGCAGCCAAGTCTGCCCCGAAAAAAAACAAAAAAAATACCGCGGCTAAGCGGCGCGGCGGAGCGGGGAAAAGGTCACCCCGCAGCCGTATGCAAATCCGGCCCGTCTGTCTCACGGCTGCCCCCCCTCCCCCGTGAGAAATATATATACAATATTAAACAAGTCGGGGACTGAAAGGAACGCAATCTCAGGGCACACGTCCGATCGATTCCTTTCGGCGGCGTAGCCCGGCGATCCCGTCAAGTGTTATTGCTTTCATATCATTTTGCGGACGCGTTCATAAGCATCCGGCGAGCGGGTGGCGGCGCGCTCAGCAGAAGCACGCGGCAGGTAAACGATATCGTGCAGCAAAGCGGGAAAAGCGAGGACACTGTCGTCCCCACCCCCGAGTTTTGCCTTCTAGGCGGCCGCCGCTGCCGGGCGCTGACTCAGGGCTTCCCGCCGGCTGCAGCCTGTTAATAATCTTGATCATTTATCCGGTCGATATGCAAACAGGATGTCCCGCGCATCCAGCGGCCGGGTTATTTTCGCCGTACGCCCCCGCTGATAAACATTCCATTACAGAGATAAGGCGGGCGGCATTGAGAGCCGCCGCATTCAAATAAATCTATATGCAATTTATTTCGTCTTTTTTTTTCTTGCGCTCAGACTTACTGGAAAGAACGCAAGCTTGCGTGCAAAGTAATTGTATGTTATCGTCGGGGAAAGGAAAATAAATAAATAAAGAAAAACGCGACTTTGCGGCGCCGTTTTTTTTTTTTCTTCAGATTTCGCCGAACGCGCAATTTGATCTCGATGGAAGGGGGGGGGACCTGATCTTGAAAGGCGACGACGAGAGCGATAAGGCTTATCTGGGAGAGCGGGGCAACGCTCAAACGGATGTTCTCCTATCTGCAGCCAGCATTATTCTAAGGAGAAGTGGGCTCTCTGATGTTCGGGCTCCCGGCTTTGCACCTTGCAGCGTAATAGAATAAATGCCCATATCTTCGGACTGTGAGAAAAAAAAAAAAAACAGATTTGGGGCCGGCGTGCGGCTGTAATCCAAAGCGGAGGGAAGCTTTCAGTGTAATCAATCTCCAAAAAGGCTTTTAATGGAATCAATGGAGGGAAAGGGGATTGATTTCTGCGCAGCGTACTGCCATTTTTAGATATTCACTCTGTCAAAACTCTCCTTGGCCGACTGAAAACTTCCACCCCGGCGATGTAGGTTAATTGCATATTGAGCAGAGCGGCCCATTTGTTAAGTGGCACACTTTTTTTTCTGGGTGACCATTAGGCTGGAGGAAGCTGCGCTTGCAGGGCCACGATATGCAGCGCTGAGCTGGGACCGGGGCCCTCAGACATACGGTCCCCCCCGACCCACCACTGTACCCCTCATGTGGACTCTGAAAGTGAAGTACTTCCTCTTTTCTGCGCCACATTCAGGTTACGTTACGTACTTACGTGCCTTTACACGACCACAAGTTTGTGGGAAGACCTTCTCCTGTTTGTGGGTCCTTCTGATAAACCCTCTAGGGTTCCCAGAAACCCCCTCTGGTCCATTCATAAAAAAGTGCATTTAAAAAAAATCATATAAACAAATTTTTTTTTCCACTTTTAAAGCTTAAACCTTATAATTGATGTCAGCCCTAATTAAAACTATAATGCTTTTATTCATTTCTTATTTTTTTCTACATTTTTATGCTATTTTTTGATAATAGCGCCCCCTAGTTTAACCAGAAAAACACAAAATTTCAACTATGAAGAGCAGAGTGGAATGTTTTGGCTGCCTTGTATTTGTCAATAAATTATAACCACGTTGCTTTTGCGGCATTATTATTTTTAAGCAGGACCGGTTCATACCAAAATATCACACTTAGGAGCCCTATACTTGCTCTGCTGCCAACTAGTGGTCGCATATGTAATTTCATGAGAAACTTTCCACCCAGAGGCTCGGATTGAGAAGGCAGTCACAGGTATCAGCTTATGTGATGGGTAAACTGGAGTGTGTCCAAATGTGGTTTGAATGGCCGTCCACGGGGACCCCATTAAACCGTGAGGGTGTGATGAGGAGTGAGGGTTGCAATTTTTTTAACCTTGATCCAAACTTTTGGAAAAATCCCCCGCCATTAGCATTAGCAGAGGCAGCAATTTTGACTATTAAAAACTACTAAGAAGTGGCTAATAACACCCCATTTGGGTTCCCCGGGAGCCCCGGAGGGGCTAAGAGAGGTAAGTTGAACGTACCAGGCGGTGCAATAATATGACGATATAAATTCGTGCCAAGCGGTTCTTCCATAACTCATTCACACATGCAGCCTTTTCTGGGTCGTATCTGGGGCAGCACGGGTGCGACCCGGCTGTTCCTATACCCGGGTAGTTTTTAATCCACCATGTCAAATCCAAGATAGGGCATGTACTAAAAGTGGTCGCGTCGTCCTGGCTTCCGCCCGGCCGCGGCGAGCCAATCGCAGGCCCCGCGGCGTATTCCACGCTGGTCGCGTTTATTTCTCGTGCCATTTTTAAAAGTTCGGTAAGCAAGGAGGACGAGGAGCATGACCACGTCTCCAATGTTGACCCGCGCCAATTTCAACTAGTATTTTATTTAAAAAACACACCTAAGAAAAATATGAAAAATGTTTGACTAAGCGCTGCCCGGGAACTTTCTTGGAAGGGGGTGGGGCATGTGTGAATGGCTGAAACCACTCGCAGACCCGGAGTGGTTTATCCAGGAATTTACAGGAAACTACGTGTGAAAGGGGCTGTACACGAAGTAAAAGCAGGTATTTCCAGTCATGGGTGATGGCAGACTTTAATGTTGCTTCCATAAGGCGAGTGTGCCGTCGCTGCCGTCCTCCTTTCCTACTTTCCAGAAGGAGTATTCCCATTGGCCGACACGTATGAATTGCAAAAACACTCACAAATCTCTCCAGCGGCTGCGTTATTTCATTTCTTTTATTCAGCCCTTAATGTCCCTTGATATTGAAATCCGATTTTCTGAGGAGGAGGTGGCTGAGTCAGCTGTTTCGAGATAGAAAAAAAAAAAAGAAAAAAATCAAAGGAATACAAACATCAAACGCGCAAACCGGCTCGAGTGAGAGACTTGAATTTATTCATTCAAATAACACGAGGCCTTCGGTTTTCATCGCGACTCGCGAGCGGCGCCCGGCACTGACGGCCCGCTCTCCAGAAGCTCCCTATCGAGATAACGTCCGTCATATTTTCCATGACAAGAAGGGGGGTGGGGCCATATGTGATGGGTTTGTATCGGACCTCCTGCTATGACGGCCGATGCTCATGCGTCACACATACGCAGATGACACACACGTGCATGGATGAGGAATTTTTTTTTCTTGTTGTAAAAAGGAAAACCAAACAGACATGCGACACAAAGCGGCCGCGGTGCCGCTAACGTTGGCGCTAGCACGAGCTGACATTGGCAGGAACTAGCATTAGCACAACAGGCTACTCTGATACAACAACCCATAGCGAGACGAAAGCAGCTTGCCATCTCCGAGCCCGGAGCTCCGCCCACTGCCCGGAGCCGAGGGCGTGATTGCAACTTCCTGTGCCAGAGAATTCTGCAATTCAGTTCAGCTTTTTTACCCAAAGTGACGTACAGCCGAGACGCATTCGTACAGCAGGAGCCACCCGGGGTTCAAACCAGTGACCCTCCGATTTCGAGACCAACACGCCGCCGACTGCAGACCAGAGCTGCTCGGCTACTGAATCACCCGGGTAAATGATTCGAATCTTCGTGCTGAATCAGGAATCACAAGTCAGAGTGTCTCCATGAAACCGGATCCCATGAGTCCTCCTGCTGGCTGATGCTGAGTACACAAGGCCGGTTAGCGGACTCGCCGGAAACATGGCGGACTCAGATGATCCGGTTCACTGATTCAGTCCAGTCAGTGAATCGAAGTGATAAGTTAAATTTTGTAGTAAACAAGCGTTTAAACACACTGGTGATTGTTATGTGGCTGATATATTTTCTGCACGTTATGATGATGATGATGTTTTTTTTCATGCATTCTTATATTCATGCATGTAGTTATATACTCTTTGCACATTTTGCATTTTTGTTCACTTTGGTTGTTTTTGTTTATAGAACTATTTAAAATATTTTAATGTTTGGTCTGTTTCGAATTTGCACAATTTTCATCCTTGTTGTATTTCTTGCTATTTTAATATTCATATTTTATTCTTATAAATCCAGCTTAGACTGGGGGGGTTGGGAAGGGAACAGCTCAGACTCAAGTTTATCAAGTGAACCGGATCACTTTAGTGAGTCACTCATACCCGTTTTGCACCGAGCTGGTTCCAGTGCTAGTTCGGAGCCAGAGCCCTAACCTGGAACAGTTCTTTGCTTTTCGACCAGCTAAGCACCTCCTCCCGGCTCTCAAAACTGGTTCCAGGCAAGCACAGACACCTCTGCGGGTCTAGCGTAAGAACGGATACGTCATGGGGCTGGGGGGCGGGGTTTACTGATAGCGCGAGGACGCCGAAGCTCCATTTTCTTCAAAACAAAAGCAAAGCAAGTTGTGTGTGAGGCGAAATATGGAGACCAAAGAAAAAAACAGCAGCGGACTGAGGAGACCCAGCGCTCCCCGGCACCGCCGTCTCCTTCTGAAGTTCAAAAAAAGCTGGCGGGAGCAAGCAGAACGGAGCAAGGATACGGGAGATGGCTGCTGCAGGCTAAGTTTAACGTCTTTATAATGTTTAACTGCGGCCACGGCTATGCTAACTTCACCCAAACACGTTCCTATGTGGTTCGTATGCGTATATTGTGTCCATAACGTGCCACTCATGACGACTGTAGACTTATATGATTTTCTTTTAAGTAAATCATTTTTCCCGCACATATGGGATAGGGAGCAGCTGTGAAAGGACCGACTCACCGCCTGAGCGCCACAATCTACGGTTTCTTTCCCAGAATTTGCTCGGTCTGTTGATGTTCGGAAACCTCAGAATTACATCATTTCATCCATACGGAGGCCGATCAACGGGTGCCGGCGCTCGCCCAGTGACGGACTTGAAAACGTGGCTCCATCTGGCGGCTCGACCCCGCGCGACCTCCGGCGCGTCAGGGGAAATCGGAGCGCCGTCGCCGAGTGTCCCTTAAGTGTCAAAAAAACAACGCAGGACATGCAGCACGGTGATGATTGCTATGGCCACGCCGCGGCATACACACACACACACACACACACACACACATCCCAAAAACTTAAAAAAAAAAACAACTCCCGTTGCCATAGAAACAGCAGGAAAGCTTCAGGTCAAAGGGTAACGCCACTCAATTTCGGCTTCGAAAGCTCTGAATAAAAATAATCTCCTCGCCGTTTAACACAGTTGCATCTTTTTAAGTTGCATCTCCCGGCGGGCCGCGCGCGCCACGCGAGGATCCGCGACCCTCCGATCCGTCTTGCGGGGAAAAAAAAGAAGCTCCAGCCGCCTGCACCGACACCTGCCCGGCGGAGAGCCCTCAAGTCGCCTTTTGTCTCGGCTTAACAATGATGGATGCTCCGCTCACCCGCCGCTTATCAATTTACCCGCGACAGCTCCGAATGAGTAAACACTGCTTTTAAAAAAAATTAGCCCTAATTTCCATTTGCGCTTCCTCGCCGACAGCCGCTGCTAAGTTTCTCGCGTGTAGAGACAATAGATGAGTTTTGCCGTCTTGTGGTGCCTCGTTGAAACAATTAAAGTCGAAATCGGCGTTAAGCGGGCAAGAATAGTGAGCCCACGTGACATGATGTCACACGGAACTGCAGGCGGCATGCAAATGTTTAGCAGCCCGCCGGCCGATCCCCCCGCGCCAAAGCGAAGTGGCGACCCGGAGAGGCAAATTGACCGGAGAGACAAATTATCCCGCGCGGCGGAGTCCATCTCTTTCCCGCGGACGCGGCGCCCAGCGCTCTTTAGGAAGCAGCTCGTATTTCACGTGTGAGTGCCGAGGAGAGCCGAGCCGCTAATTTCATTTGGACAAAATGGGGTGAAACCAGAGGGGAGCGGGAAAAGCCGGGATGATGGTGCTTTTCCGCTACATGCTAACGACGCTACTCTACCCTACTGTACTCTACTGTACTCTACTCGCCCTTTTTAGGTTTTCCATTAGGAAAAAAAAGTACCTGGGTTCCAAAAAAGGGCAACCGGTTACTATGAGGTACTAAGAGCTGACGTGAGAACGATCACAGCGGGAGAACGCCAAACCGCGCCCGCCATTTTTTTTAAAACAGCCAAACGCTCAGCCGCAATTTTAACTGTTTTACTTTAGCACACGGCGGCGAGACGGAGCGCTGCTAAGACGGCGTCACAGCAGTTTTGCACGGCGTCGCTACGATGACCAGTAACACCGAGGTGGGGCTGACGTCTAATGGAGAGTGAGTCCCAGAAAAGTACCTGATACCAAAGTAGCCAATAAAGTACAGTAGAGTAATGTAGAGTGGAGTAAAGTATGGTAGAGTTGGGTAGAGCAGCACAGAGTAAAGTATGGTAGAATGATGTAGGGTAGAGTCATGTAGAGTAGGGTAGAGTGATGTAGGGAAGAGTAGAGTAATATAGGGTAGGGTAGAGTAATGTAGGGTAGAGTAAAGTAACGTAGAGTGGAGTACAGTACTGTAGAGAAATGTAGAGTATATTAGAGCAGTGTAGAGTAATGTAGAGCAATGTAGAGTATATTAGAGCAGTGTAGAGTAATGTAGAGCAATGTAGAGTATATTAGAGCAGTGTAGAGTAATGTAGAGCAATGTAGATTAATGTAGAGTATATTAGAGCAGTGTAGTGAAGAGTAATGTAGAGTAATGTAGAGTATATTAAAGTAGACTAATTTTGAGTATATTACAATATATTCAAGTAGATTAATGTAGAGTAGAGTAATGTAGAGTAGAGTAGAGCACAGCTGGTATCGCGCCATCAGATGTGTCTGGTGACCTCATGTCCTCCTCACATCTGATCTCATTGGTCCTCTCTTTGCCCCGCCTCCTTCCTTTTGTTCTCTCCTGAGCGGCGGCCGATCCGCGCGCCGCCGTCTCCACCCCCCCACCTCGCCCCCTCCCCCCACCCACCAAGAGTAAAAACACGACGCTCGGGCCAGCGACTTCTGCCTCAATTACGAAGCATCGCGGCGCCGGTCCTGCTCGGGCCGGGCCGCTGGTGCCCACCATCAAGCGGGAACATCACACAGGGGGTGAGAGGGTGGGGGGTCGTGGTGAAGGGGCGGGGGGGTCGTCTGGGGAGCAGAGACTTGCAACGCTTCGCCTGAAACAATGTTGTTTTATTCACGCGCGCAGGACAACGTTCGTTCATATTAATAAAAGCATAAAAGCAGCGCGGCACAGCGCCCCTGGCCTGTTTGCTCTGGTTTCTGCGCGCGCGTTTTTTTCCCTTCTTCTTCTTCTCCTTCTTCTTCTTCTGCGCCTCTTTTTTTTTTGTTGTTTTTTTGGTCCAGACGCTCCCCTCGCACCTCGCAGTGACGGCCGTGCGGCGGAGTTCCCGGGGTTTGTTTGGAGAGCGAACGGCGCTTCCTTCACGCTCGGCAAACACGCGCCGCACCTGCTGAGCTCAGACTTCTCATGGCTTTGATCATCACCCCCTCCCCCGCCACCGCCGCAGCCCCCCCCCCCCCCCCCCCCCCCCCCCCCTCCCCCCCCAAACCCCCCCAAAACTTTTTTTTTTTTTTCCCCTTTA
>CAAKHG010013840.1:0-14014 GCA_901007715.1 Dactylopterus volitans
ACACACACACACACGGGGGAGATGAAGACAGAGGGTGGCGAGGGAGGAAGGGAAAGAGAGAGAGATTAGATTGAGAGACAGATGAAAAGATAGCAAAGAAAGCAATGGAGACGGAGGAGGGAGGGGGGAGGGGTGAGAACATGCTGAGGGATTGGGTGAGGAGGAGTGTGTGTGTGTGTGTGTGTGTGTGTGTGTGTGTGTGTGTGTGTGTGTGTGTGTGTGTGTGTGTTTGCGAGCGTGCATGTTTGGTTGATTAAAGGCTGGACAGGGGGGTTGCAGCCAGATGCTAAGCCTGCAGCTGGATGACTGAGTGGGAGGGGAACTACACTGAAAAGCAGCCGTGCCAGCAAAGTGGGGCTTAGCCAGACACTGAGAGGAGATTATCCATATTTCATCTGCATCCTCCTCTTCCTCCCAACCACCTGCAGAGCAACACAACACAGACCCAGAGCATGAATAGTGCATGAGAGAAATAACGTGAGTACTAAGGCTCAAGTGGAAGAGAGAGAGGCCCTCTCATATCTAACACCTTGGGGAGCTGTTCAAAGCTCGGGAATGACTCTATCATACAGTCAGATACAAATGTACCCCACCTGCCAAACCAGAAGTCTCTCACCCACTCCCATCCTCTGACCCATCTTTTTTAATGCAGCACTGCTGCGGCCTCCTCTGCATTTTGGATCCAGCCAAAAGCTTTACTCTGCCCTCGTAGCGTACATTCTCCACAGCACTCTCCAGAGTACTCTTCTGATCATTCCAAATGCAATTTTCCCTGATATTTTCACTTCATCCTACAAACGTCTGGGATTAAAAATATAACAACCCACTCCTCGCAGAGAATGATGCTGTTTTCATACTGTGACACTTGCTCAGAATTTTACTCCCTGCTAATTTAGCATACAAAACAAAACAACAATAAAAAAAGGCATTGTCCCAAATCTTTATTTCAGCTATCAGCCTACTTTTAAATATTCATGATCAGCTTGTGGCTTTGAAAGTGAGCTTAAAAGACTCTTTTGCTGGCTCAGCCACACATGCACACACACATGCACACACAAACAAACAGGCACACATACTGGGATACATAACTAGAATGTAGGCCTTGTCTGCTGTCCTTCTGCATTTTTATTCCCTGCTCAATATTCAGAGGAAATCAGGTAGACTTGTTTCCATTAGCTCGTAAATAAGCTGTTGTTTTTAAACTCTGATTAAAAAAAATATCTTAAATCTTTAGCAGACCATTGCAGGTCCTGTTCAGATCAAATTTAACCATTTGGCTCTTCTAGCTCCTTCTCACTTGGGTTTAATTCCTATCATGAGACAAGTCATGAGAAATGCTCCTTGTGCAGATTTTTGTTCTTTGTTTTCTTCAATCGCTGAGATGAGAGGGAGCTTTGGTTTTGTTCCGGAGTGAGGTTGAGGGCACGGTGTCTGCGTACTCAGGTTGACCCGCAGATTTCACATCTGTGGTCGTGTTCTTAGTTCTACGTCTAAACCGATGTGACTCTGAGGGATTGTGTGTGTGCGTGGAGAGCTGCTTAGCCCTCTCTCATTATCTAACTGATGACTGGTGGACGGAAGTTTTTACTGGCAGGTTAGGGGTGTTATTCATAGTCAAATTATCTGCACAAACAATAAATGACAATTGTGATAATTTATTAAACATCAAAGTTATACAGTAAAATATTTAATATATATTTAGTAAAAAGTCTGATTATTTCGATCAGCTGTTATTGTGGGGGCATCTAGGACCTTCTTTTGCAGTTCTGTTTTTGCATTTTGTAGATTGAACAATGAGGATTAATCACATGTAACAAATAAGTAAATGATATAATTTAATTGTATTTTTTTTGTAATTTTGGTAAATTTTGTATTGGCTAAAAAAAAAATCCAGTTTCGCAGTCTTTAGATGTCATTATATAGAACAAGTGCAAAAAACAAACACAAGTTTGACGTGTTGTTTGAAGTTATCTTTTGCCGAAGACTTGTTGTTTCCAAATGGAAGCGTTCAGGGTGACATGCCACTGCACTGAGCTGACACACACGTCTGTGCTCCCAGGTTCCACATACCTATTCAACACACATAAACACGTGCATTTTTTGCAAGGCCTTTATTTTTAAGCAAAACAGTGCAGAGTGGAGGCAGTATCTGACAGAGAGATAATAAACAAACTGCGTTGTTGCTCAACTCTTCTGATTAATTCAGCTGCACAACGGCTGTTTTATGAGACACATCTACATCCAGCCCCACCTTGGCTCACAGCCTGTTGATAACTGGCAGTAAATTGACAGGGATTTCTCCATTGGCTGGTCCTTGTGTCCTGTCCTCTGCCTCTGGCTCTGCCGTTGGCCGCAGAATGAGCCTGATCATTTATGAGAGAGGGGGTTAATCACATTTGACTGAGTGCATTTTGAAAAGCAGTTGCAGTTATAGTGATGGACCGCATTCGTTCTGTCAGGAGTTATCTGTGTCTGAGACAGTGGTTCTACGGAGCAGGCTCCTGGTGATGGCTTAGATGCCACAGGGTGCAAGGTATAAAAGGGTTTCACTTGGTCCAAGATATCCGAACTGGAGAGTTCATCAAAGCGAGTGCACCACAAGTTTCAGTCTCCCCTCTAATTCCTCCCAAGGGACAGTCAAGACATTTCTACTGTTAACAAGCAAATAAGTTAAAGCAGAAATGCTGCCAGGAAAGGGCTTTGGTAGTTCATGACGTGAAAGCTTGTAAGAAGTCTTAGTTTGTCAGAAGAAATACAACATTATTTTGATGACAACCTTCCCTCTAGTAGCAAATCCTCCTCATGCTCCACCACTCTTGTCTCACAAGAGGACATTTAGTATATTTCCTATATTTCCTGTGCGAGCAGCCTGCTGCTGGTCTCCCTCTATTATAATGGCTCAAGGCTTTGCTGTTTTCTACACAAGAGACAGAAAGAAAGCTCGGAAGGGGTGAGCGGGGAGGGGTAATTGTTTGATAAATGAGACCCTTTTGCTGCACATGCAGATACTGTCATTTTTGGAGAAAGGGGGTAAGAGGGACAGTATGTGCGGCGCTGGTAGCCGAACAGGAAGTGGAACATATGTCCCCTTTCCAACTCCCTGAATCTCCACTAGACCTCACATGAACTGAGCTTTTGGCAAAGCTCCCCTCATCGCCTCAACGTACTACTGTTACCCCCACCCACACGCTAACACACACCGACAGAATCATGCTGACAGGGATTCAGTGGCTGAGGGGAGGGGCACTTGAAACAATCCACCCTCTGGGAACCCGCAGTTATGCCATCATGGCAAACCCACTACCCTCCCCTCCCCCCGCGCCCACCGCCCATCGACCACTGCCAGCCCCCACTAATCCGCCTCTTCTTCTTCGTCTCTCCCTGAAATCACCAAACACACTGTCCAAATAATCAACCCACAGCCATCGGTAGGAATCAAAGGGCCTCATGCATAAATGTTTTCTTATTTTTTCATACCCAAAGCAGTAGAAACGGAAAAAAAAAAAAAATCCCACACAGGTTTCATGAAACGTGCATACACAAGCATGTTCTTATCAATGTGAATATGTTGATGTTTTCTTTTTGATCCTATATTATCATATATTATCGTTAGCATTGGGAAATTCTCAAATAAAGCCACATCAGTGCACTGGATTTCACATGCAAACGAAGCACCAATAGTCACAGGTGTAAGGGAGTCAAACAGCTGAGTGTGTGTGTGTGTGTGTGTGTGTGTGTGTGTGTGTGTGTGTGTGTGTGTGTGTGTGTGTGGGTGTATGTGTGGGTGTATGTGTGTGTGCGCATGCCATGGGCATACATGTTGACGTTAGTTAAATGCATTAATTGATGATTAACCTAACCCTTAACCTAATCGTCTTTAATGAGTGTAAGCAATTAAAAATATTCAATGAATAATTAAAGAATATTTTTTCCTGTGTTCTCACAAAGCACATTGGTTTTTCATTGTAATTATTAATATGTCACTGTAAAAAAAAAAAAAGAAGTCAAAAACCCCACTGTTTTTGGGTTTATTTAGTTACCATGGTTCATGGTATTTTCATGGTATTTTTCAATCTTACTTTAGAATATATGTGAAGTAAAAAGTGAATGCCACGTTTCACTTAACAGACATTGAATTCTGCCTCTTTTCTGTCTTTCTTATTCATTGCTTTTGTTGCATCTGCTCTGTACTCAAAATCTTCACAATTTTTTCTGCTCCTTGAGATGCTGTTGACTGGGCGTGAATTACCATGTAAGACTGACTCTTTGCATCCTTGACTCCGAATCTGACTCCAGGCAAAGAAATGCAAAGAAAGCATGTCTGGTATGTGTACGCATGCCTGCAAGTGTGTTTGTATGTACTGTGTATAATTGATGACATATGTAAGAAATTACTCCAGACCTCAAAACATCTTCTGGCAAATTTGAAAGGGAAATATCAGCTTCTCAAAAGTGATTACTGTGGTGTTGAATGTTGCCGAGGGTCAAGCTGGAGTTTCCATCTGTCACTAAATACTAAAATATGGTCACAGCACACCATTGGGAAACAATCAAGCATTAGCTGCAGGGTTTTTTTGGGGGGTGGGAGGGCATGGAGGTGGCCTCTGTCTTTTAGGGTCTGAGTCTGTCAAGCTGTCTGGTCCACTTGTATTTTTCTAGGCACTGATGCAAAGAAGGTGGTGCAAGCGAGAAAGAGCTGGGGAATTCTGGGAAAAACTTGGAAAAAGCAGGACTAGGGTGGGAAATGATGCAGGTGTCTGAAACCAGGTAACCAAGCGTGAACGAGATGAGAGGGAAAAAGAAGCCAAGATTTGGCTAATGATCAGTCGTCTGCTGAGAAAAGATTAAGGTCTCATCACTTCCAGCTGCAATATCAGGGTTTGGCCCTCTATCCCCCAGTTATTTGTGTTTATTTGTGAACATTCTACTTCCAAACAATTGTCTAGGAAGATTTTTTTTTTTTTTTTAACTTGACGCACACCCTTAAATGCAAAAACACAAACAGACCACTAACACATTCCAGTCATTCGAGGAGGTTGGGACCTCGGCCCTAGCTGTTACTGAGATGGTCTGCCTGGCTAATCATGGATTTTACAGAATGCACTTACCACCCCCCTCCCCCGACCTATGTTTCTTTGAGCCTGTGCCACCCATTGTCAGCCTCTCTGCTTCCTCTTACCCTACTTGACATCCCTTCTGACTCTGCTTCATCCCACAAACAAGCTTTGCCTTGGCTGGGTGTTTGTGCTCAAAACATCCAGCCAGGTTTTTAAAGTGTGTGCCCTCACATGCTCCCACTCTCCCTCGCTCTCTCTGGAGCTTCATCATGTGACGCTTTGCTGTAGAGAGATGCCGAGAAGGCAGGTGGTAGAGACAGAAGAGCCTGATGGGAAACTGGATGACCCGTGGTTAGCCAGGCGATCTTTGCTGGGGGATTAATTGTGTAAGGGCCATGTAATGATTTCTGGCATGTCTCTGCAGCAAAATCCTGTTAGTCACTGCACAGGGGTTAGGATAAGACTGTGCATGTTGTGTTTGTGTGTATGTGCATTAGGAAGGAAGGTGACTCTGATCCCCTGGCATGCGAGGCCAGGTGGCGATCTGAAAGGTTCTCTTGTCTCATCCTGACTCCCTCCCACAGTGTTCCGACTAAGACACACAGATCTGCTTTCATGCAGGGGTGAGTGGGTAAGGATCACTGGCAATAATATCACAACAGGAAACTAGCGATGAAAAATGATCAAGAAATTTAATTTTGTGATCATGCTGTCCAAAATAATCATGTATTCTAAAAACTGAATATTTTCAGAAATTACTCAAAGTACTACACATAACTTTTGTAAAATGTAATAGACAGGGCTGCAGTACAATTTTGAACATATCTCGATGTGGGCAGATCAGCAGATGCTCTTGAAATACTGTGCTTGCTAGAGTGTTTTTGTACACAGGGACTGATATTGTTAAGATTTTAGTGATACTGCCACTCCTTCTGATGCCACTCATGGATCAGTAATCTTGTTTTTATTTAAAGGACTTAATTTAAATTTGCTTTATATCCATGTACCTTTGGGTTTGCAGAGTCACCAAATGATGCTAAACGTCTTTACTCAGAAGAAAATTGGTGACATGATTCTAAACATAGTTTTGATGGGAAATGTGTTAGCATGAAGATATCCAATGATGGCTTTTCTTCTATTTTTCTGTGGTTTCTTAATTTGAATAAAATGTCATCCAAAGTTAAATATATTCCCTCAATTAGATTGAGGAAATCAAACTATACAGTAAAATATTAAGGTTTTTTTTAGATAACGTATGCTATATGTTTCCTGCATGACCCTATCTTCAGAACTTCTAGAACTACTACTGCTATTAAAATAAAAATTGTAGTGTATTAGTACACTTGCATTGCAGAGATGACTCATTCTCTTGCCCCAAGTGAAGTTTCCATGTTGGGATTTTGCCCCCGGGGAAGGAGGACCCCCTTATCTGCTTATGCTTTCTCCTTTTCCATCATTCTTCTCTATCTCCCCGTCCTCAGACAACACAGAGCAGCTTATTGAACACAGATGATGAATGAGTGTGGATTGATGGCTGATAGTAGGCCGCTGCTAATTGACGCTGCTGTATCACTTCATCTCCCGCCTTTGTGCTTTCCTACCCCTCTGCCTTTTCTTTTCAAAGGACAGCAATCCATTATTTTTCAGAATGACTGCTATTAAGGTTCCATATGTCCCTGCATGGTCTTCTGTTATGAAATATGGTCCAAATATGGTTGCTCAAGGGCTCCTCTCAAGGGCATTTTATTGTTGACGGTGTTGATAGACTTGAGGGTTGTGAGGTTGTTGAAAGTGCATGTCCAGTTGCTTCTCAGTCTGCATGATGCTTTATTGTAGAATTTGTAGTTAGATAACTTTAAAATGCATAAAATAGCCAATTAGTAAAGTTTTTTTTTTTCTTGTATTAGACACATTCGAAGCCTCATCCCCTCAAAAGTTATCCATTGTAAATGTCTTCTGTGTGTACAGGCATCATAGCAGAAAGGTGAGATATCATTATCCATCAACTAAGCCCTGTGCTTTTTACTCCAACTCTCCTAAACTTTACCGAATAAAGGTTGGACAAATCCTCAGGCCTACAAGTTTGTTTAACACATCAGCCTCTAATCTCATAATGGTTGAACAAAGGTGATTTAACTCCCAAGGCTCTCACAAACTGTTTTCTCTCCGTCGGGAGTGGAGATCATCTTTAGTCAGTGTTTTTAAGCATTTGGGGAAGGCAACATAATTCTTTTCACTTTGTTATTTTCATGGCCTCAGGTGTGTGTTTTTATCTTAAGGTTAATCTTTTAACAGATATGTACTTGCTTTATCAGAAACTCTTTCTAAAGTGTTTGTATTATCCTTATATTAGGGGTGGTATAAAAAATTGACAGTTTAATATCTTGGTATCTCTATTCTTATAATGTATTAATGCATTATTTTGTATTAATAACAAGCGACACTGAATGTGTCTGACATTTTGGTCAGTCTGTTTGCTCGTCAATGCTCCAATGAAAATGACTAAAGTGAGATGAGCAGACTGAAAACTCATTATCCTATTAGGTAAGGATGGATGATAAAGTTCTCCTCCGGGGAACATCATTTGCAGTTGAAAAAAAAGGTACTACATTGCAATACATGGCAATAATGCTATTGCGGTCCTCGGCGTATTGCAAAATCACAACACTGCCATCTCAAGACGTAAGCATTGTGATAATATCAAACGTCTCCCAAATCCCAAAAGGAGAATTCCTTCCCCCTCAAGGCTACCTACCAGCTACAAACCATTTCAACAAGATTAGCTTGAACCTCCTCTGCCTCCCTCATCACACTCTCCACCATACCCTCCTGCCACTTTATCGTTCATCTCTCTGAGATCAGCCATTAACTCACCGGCCTCCACTTCTCCTGTCCTTGACTAAAGGGTATACTTTCCTGAGTCTCCTCGACTCTGAAAGAGCCTTGTATTCCCTCAGGACCCGCAGGCAGCCGTGCTAGCCCACGGCCAGACGGCTTTTAATCATTTATTTAGGGGCTCTAATGCTGAGTTCAACTACACTCTCTTACTTAGTTCAAGCAATGAAAAGGGGGAAGTGAACGAGAGAGCATTAAGCTTGGATCAAGAAGCTAGTTTGTTAGTGAACCTCGAAGGATCCCACCCCTCCCCGTTCAATATTTTGCCAAGCACAGTGGGGTTTGAGCTGGTATGGTTCTGCTCATATTACATATTCCTGTTTTGCATCTCCTCTGGGTTCATAGAAATGCAGTTAACTTTTCCAGATGAAATAGTCAAATTGAGGTAAATTTGACATGTTTATACTCTCTGTACATGTGCAGAGGAAGAAGGCTACTTAACACATTATCACCTTTTCAGAAATGTTCGGTGGTTTTTCTGAAGCAGTGTTCACGCAGGTCACATATTGCTGAAAAGAAACCATGTACAGTATTACAATGGAAAAGAAAAAAAAAGATATAACACAGATCATAATGGGCAACAAGTGACCGGAGAGTTGGAGAAACCATCTGTATTTGGACACCTTACATCATTAAAAACAGTTGCGTTGTCACATTCAGTGCCTTGAAGTAAGTTAGTACCTGTTGTTTTCTTTGTAACAAAAGCAATTCACACTTTTTTTTATTGAACAGACACATTTATTTTGTTTGTTTGTTGAGCCAACTAATCAGCAACGACCTTTTCAGTAGACAAATAGGAGATCAGAGCCATTCAATTAGCCTGAGGTCAGCTGTAAAAATGGAAGTTTCCTTAGCCAGAAATGGTTCTGTGTAATTAAATGTATGTCTTTACAGCTTCCCAGTCATTGGCATCAATGGGAACTCAGATCCTGTCTCTAAGTTTAATGACCTAACACCACTCGATTCAGATGGTTTAGACTGATTATTGAGTATAACAGGTAAATAGAGAGAGTTTGCATTTTCTTTGTGCTTGTTTGTTGCTTAAAGGAATTAAGAAAACAACCAACTGAAAGAGTACTGAAACCTAACTTCCTGTCTAAAAATTGCACAGCAGAAAACAGGGCCTTAAGGTGATACATGCCAGTTCCATGCAAAGTGTGGGATTTTGGGAAAAAAATAAAACTTGATGAGAGAATGCACACACGTGTATGGAAGCAGACTAATGTGAATAAACATGTCTGAGCTGGGGAAAATTAGAAATACAGATGGTAAGGTGGTAAATTGGTACTAAATTGTAGTCATTGAATGTGAGATGCATGATTGAAAATCGACCTCATCATAAACATTCAAACCAGCAGCAGTATTATTTATGCTAGTGAGCATAATGTTTCCTAATTGTTTCCTAAGATCCTTTAATTTGTAAAAGATACACCGGCCAACTAGAGTGTGAGATCAAATTCCACTCAGTATTTCATCAGCGTTGTCTGCAGAGGAGAACGCTGCTCAACTTGATAAACACGTGCATTGTCACATGCCACCACAGCACTTAAACTGCTGGATGATGTCAAGATGCGACAGGTAATGATTAGATAAAGGCTGACTTGACTCTCCCCAATATGAGGGGTGAATCTAGTTTTCATCACTATCCCCTGAATTATGACATTTTCATTGTGGTTGCATGAATGCAATATCACATCGAATACCAGAGCATCATCTTCTAATACTGTGCACATGTCAACTCACATCTTCACCACCTGCGTATGGAATGTGGAAACTTGCAAAGTCTGTAAAATGTAAGTAACAGCTGGTACCCGGTCAGTATGAATCCAAATCATACTGGACGCAAAGTGCAACATAACAGAGCTTTAACTAGAATATACGTATTTCCTGCAGACAATGTGTGTGAGAGCTGTGGCTGCGGCCAGCTGGTGCTAGTGCTGCAGCAAGCTGCTGCTCTGCCGGCAGTTTTGAACACCTTTTCACCTGGAGATGAAGTTTTATCAAAAGCTACGAAATCGATCAGCATCCCCGTTTGTGCAGTTTTGCTGAATTTGGTTGCCATAGAATATGTAAGAGATGTACCAGTTTATAGGCTACAAGTCGGTGTTTTAATTGTAATTTCCACATGGGGACACCTTTTTAGCAAATATGTTCCTCTGATAGACTTTTATTTATTGAATTCCCCAGAATTAATAATACATACTTAATATTAAAATCAAATTTAACACATATGCAGACGTTTAGAATAGGCAAATGATTAACACTTCATCAATAAGACAAATGCCACAAGAACAGTTTCTTCCCCCAGAAGAAAGAGCCCATGAAAGAGCCGTGTGGGTGCAGGTTTTCACTCCAACCAAGCAGGAGCACACCTGATACAGCCAATCAGCTGAGTGAGGACACCTGCTTGGCAGGAGCAGAAACGCGCCTGATTCTGCTCACCCAATCAACTGTCTTCACTTTGTCGTATCAGGCGCGCTGCTGCTTGGTTGGAATGAAAACCTGCACCCAAACAGCTCTTTCATGGACCAGTTGCCTACCACTGCCCCAGGCGGTCACTCTGCTGAACAGTTTCACTACCTCATAAACACTACTACCTTCTTCATAAATGCACCTTATAATAATCCATTGCACTGTTAGCCAGCACTGCACAGCTGCACTTTCACTATTTGCACTATACGCTCCCACCCAATGCCCGACTGTAAATAGCCCATACTGTAAATAGCTCTCCCATTGTATCGCTTTTGTTTATTGTATTTCTATTGTATTTCACTGTGTATTAGTGGTATCGCTTGTTGTATGTTATCTGTGTTACTGGTGTGTGTGTTTGTGTGTGTGTGTGTGTGTGTGTGTGTGTGTGTGTGTGTGTGTGTGTGTGTGTGTGTGTGTGTGTGTGTGTGTGTGTGTGTGTGTGTGCGTGTGTTGCTGTTGTTACTAGTCGTCCTTGTTGTGTTGTATGAGAGCAGATGCAACCCAGTCAAATTACTTGTTTGTATCCTACAGACTTTGCCAATAAAACTGATTCTGAAACAGATTATCAACCTAGAATGAGCATTTGAAGCAGCAGTCAGAACAACATGCACTGTTCTAGACTTATGAGACTTCAGGTTATAGCACTCAAAGCATTAAGCAGAGGGGGAATGACATGTTATAAAACAGGTGCCCACAACACTTTGTCCATTGTCTCTTTACATAAAATTAACTATAAAACAGGCATAAGGGACTTAGAGTGCTATTAAGGCAGCTTTCCTTGCCTGGCATGACAACAAGCGAGTAAAAACCATTTTTTCTATAAAGCAGCTCACAGAAACATATACAGCCATACCCTAGACCAAGACACATGACACCACCTCTTTGACATGCTTCGGAGAGCCTTGATACCTTCCTCATTAGCCCTGTGAAATCATTATGATAGACGGTTTACTTGATTTTTGACTGCTGCTACTGTGATGGTGAACTATGTCGTCCCGGCACTTGCACCAAGCTGATGTCCGTCTTTCACCGGCATCTCCTTTGTTGTTTAATTTAGCTAAAAATTGCCAGAGAAACAAAAGAAATGTCTGAGAGAATAATAAACAAAACTAATGCAATACATATGCCATCTCCTTGCTGTACGTGATCGTACAACAAAACTACCACTCTGGAGAGAATATGAGACAGATTGTGTACCTGAATTACCCCAGTTGGCACTGGTATGTCATCCCCAGGGAATTTTAAACACACTGGCTAAGACCTGCCCGGTTAAATATAGAGGCACAAAGCAATATATGCGTGCATACTCACACACACGATTGCACACGGAAACACCCAAATGCTTCATTACATTAGTTGTCCTAATATCATCTGAGAAGCACTGAAAAAAACTGCACTACCAGTTCATGGCATCTATTGTTCCCACCAGTGTTTTGTTTGAGTTTGAATACTTGTATGCTTTTTCTTTCAGACGTTCCTCCACAACTGTGAATGCTCTCTACCACTCCGATGCGCTCTCCGACGTGCTATAAGCTACATGCTAATTTACAGAAAACATGCGATGCCCGTGTAATTCGGTTAAAGTAACTAAAAATCCTAATGTTACAAATGAATAAAAAAAAACAGGTAATTAAAACTGCTGCCAATTTACACGATGCAATAAATTACTCCCCCCTTACCATGGCGGGATGCGAGGGTCGTTACTCTGACCACCGGGAAAGGCAACGGAGATGACGATGCTGTTACCTTTAAAATACGTGAGGAGCGGGCAGAGAGCGTCATGTCAGCGGAGCAGGGCGGCGCTGACTACCTGCTACTCCGGTTCTGTTTGTGTTGCGTGCCAGATGTTTTCTGTGGGAGATTTTAAGCGGGATATAATTGCTTTCCTATTGTGGTGGGAGAAAAAAACAATTGTGAAACGCTAAAAACACTTCTATTCACTTCCCTTGCTTTTTATGCATGAGCAGACAGTTCAGATTAATACAGTAAGCAAAAACGCATGGGATGAAAATAAGCTAGAGGAGGCTTGAACAATTAAATCAGTTGTGTAGTGCCACTTAGGAAGCCGCAATTTAACAAATGAAAACACTGTTGATAAGACAACAGATGTCGATATACCAAAAAAAAAAAAAAAAAGCATTGCAATACAACAACCAACATGCAGGCACAGCCAGCTATGGTTTTTGGCATGCGCTGCCATTGGTCAGTGTCTATCATGTTTTTTGATTACATGTCATTCTAGCTATGCCTGGATCGGGAGGAAGAAATCAATTTTTCTGAACTGAAATGAATCAGAAACTGCCTCTGATTTACACTGACAGTATTGAGGATGTGTCACAGTTGATGGATAGGTATCGCTGTCTCTTCAAATCAGCAAACTAATTTCAAAGTTTTCAGAAAAGTGCCGAAAGCAACAATTTGTGTGGCAAACTGACTAAGTGACATCAGGAATCTGATCCTCTTTCTGTTAAACCATCACACAGACCAAGGAACAAAAACGTGAGGGTGTAGTGGCAAAAATATGAATTAGAATACTCAAATACATCTGAATTAGACCGGGACACCATCCAGAGCCTGAGGGCAGTTCAGTGGCTAGATTTTCAGCCAATTTTTTGTCATGGTTGATAAATATATCAGGAACAAGATTCAAAATGGTAGATGGAAAGGAGCTCATCCTATCTGGTAGCTTTAAGCATGGATAGCTGCGGTGACCACAGCCATCTTCCATATATCAACAGCTCTGTGTGAGAGGACCCCTCCTCTCAAGGCTGGTGGGCAAGTCCATCTGTGCCATAACTGTCAATAACAGCACAGAATCCTGAAAGCAGACTGATGGGTACATTCAGGCTGAGGTGAAACATCCCCAGGGATGCTGTATCCCACCTACCCATTCAAAAAATATGAGACTGAGACCTTCTGCACAAAAAAAGATATGAAATATAGCTACTATAACACCGCATTTCTATTTATAGCTTCAACAGTATGAAGTGGCACACTAAGCTATAAAGACCAGATTACTAGAAGTTGGTGCCTACGATCATAATGATTGATTTAAACAGAGATCACAATGAACTTGATTTCTCTTCGTTCTGTGTTTAACTGATGACCAACCTTGACAGTCAGCCTAGAATTAGATCAAACTAATACAACTGACGTAGTTGCTCGGTTGCTGAGCAACATGAAAGATTTTATGTTTTACAAGGTAGAAATCATATATTATATATAGAGAGTAAAAAACAAACAAATGAGTATTTAATGTCCAAGGTTTCGTTCCTAGTAGTGAACCTACCGAGTTATTGCCTGACCCTACAGCTTCACACACCTTTACATGGTTTTGGCAAGTTTACACCCCCTGCTCTGCCATCCAGCTACAACTTTATTGTTTTGGTTCGCTCCAAGAATGTTGTTATCAAGAATAGCAGGAGGCCGTTTCAGAGAAAAGGCTCCATAAACCCACTGAACACTACCTGCTCAGCACCAATTGATAGAGCAGACGCAGTAAGCAACTTCGGGATTTGGTAGATACCAAAAACAGAGTTAGAAGTGACTGAACAACGGAGTTGCATTTGCCACACCGTGCTGAACAATGT
>CAAKHG010013846.1:2829-18591 GCA_901007715.1 Dactylopterus volitans
TTTACCACTGTTGGTCGCTTGATGAGGTTCTCCAGCTTAGTGTGGCTGAACTCTAAGCTGATGACATTGAAGAGTTTGTCCCGTTCTTCTTCTGGGGTCTCATAATAGCGGACAAACTGAGCCATGCTCATCTCGGAGCCTTTTTGAGTGCTCACGTCCATCACGTCCACTGACCGCCGACTTCCTGCGAGCAGCAGCCAGGACACAAGTCAAAATTAACAGACATTCATCACTAACTCACTCTGCATTTGTCTAAAACTGTCTGGTTCGCAATTAAGACTTTTAAGATTTGCATTGCTGACAATTAACAGATATCATGAGAGAATAACCGCATGTAATTTAACATCTAGCCCACTAGGTGGAGTCCCTGCACCCTAATCTTCTTATAATGATGTTTTTTTTTTCTTGTTGGATATGTTTGTCACAATTATGTTTTACTATTAAAAAAAAAACTGTGATAATACTACTATTACTACTACTACTATTAATAATAATAACAACAATAATAATAATAATAATGCAAAAGTGGAGGAAAATTAAAGTTTAAAAAAACGACATACCCCACAATATGAAAAAATGGAAAAGTACACAGATGAACTATAATCTTGTATAAAAAATATAACAATATTTTGTGGCAAATAAAAGAATGACTGATACAAACACAAATCAGAAAATACCAGTACTACTAATAAGGTATTGCATATATGCCATTAAAACATACTGTACTTTAAGAGCAACATTTTAGTGTATTTTTAATTATTTTCATTGGCCTTGTGAATTTTGCAACATGCTCTGGTCTTTAAAAAAATTCTGCTTGGTTTAAAAAAAAAACACAATATGGTATATTGCCATTATATAGTATATCTGTATATCTTCATCCACTATGCAAAAGATTGGCTCATTATGATTCCAGGTAAATCTGAATATTCTAGCCAAGAGTGCATATTTTTGAGATGCTTCCCCAACAGCACCACCGAAACAGTCAGTTGGGTCAGCTTCAGCAAAAATCTCCTATGACAGTAAATATGGCCATGCATTATTATTATTTTCACTTTTAATTTTTTTTTTATCCAAGCCCCTCCTGCACATGCATGTGTTTTTTAAGTGTTTGTGCTGGTCTCAGTCTACTTACCCACTAAACCTTTTATCTCTGTCACTGTGAAGTCTGAATCTGGCATTCTATGTAAATTCATAAGAGGGTCGGTCAGTTGACAACATCAAAATGATTAAATATGTTACGAAATATACTATAAATATTACAAAGGGCTCAATCAAAAACATTGAGACAAAGATGATTCTGGAAAAGCCGCACACAATTTCACACGTGGCTTCTCACCTGATCCCTAGTCCATCTTTCTCCTTAAAGATAAGTGGGACCTTTAGAGCCTCCCTTTGCACATATTCATAAGTGAAGTCTGCAAGTTTAGACAAAACATTTGCAGAAACATTTATGAAGGAAAGAAAGACGTGCACCATGCATCTCAAAGGCAAACATTTTATTGCAATCAGCCATAACATAAAATAAAAAAAAAACCACTGACAGGTCTCATACAAAGTATGACACAGCGGCCCTGCAATTAATCCTCCAATAATCAACCCTACCGAACTGTACTGGGGTCCGTTCGGAGGCCCGAATATTTCCAGCGTCCTCACTGCAAGAGTGGCTGACAACAGCACTGGTAGCACCTGTCAGTGTGACCCGGTGGGGCTCCGCCGCAGCGCAGGCTCGCCACCGAGACGCTGCTCCGGTCAAATCTCAACGCTGTTAATCGACACGACGTTGAGGGTTTATTGCAGGGTCGCTGGTGCCATGAGCTCCGGGAAACCCGCCAGTCGCCGCGACGCCGCGGCCGGCCGCCGCGCGCCAGCAACAATAGCCGCCCCACGGGGGGAACATTACCTTTACCCTCCATGAGGCGGACGAAGTTGGCGCTGTGAGTGTCGCTGACGAGCTTCTCCTCCACGCTGAAGCCTCGGATGTTGGCGATTTCCTCGACGTCGGACAGGTCCTCGTTCTCGTCGTACATCCTCCGGCAGATGGAGCGCTGCCATCGGAGACACGGCCGTTTACATGACGAACGTGCAAACACGCGCAGGCGAGCGGGGCTCCGTCACAATGGCCACCGAAGTCATGCAACATGAATCATATCCCAAACTTTGAAACTGGAGCAAGTGGCCACACACTTGGGTTTTTTTTTTTTTTTGTTTTTCACCCGATGGTAGGTGACAACGGTGGCGGGTCTTTTTTTTTTTTTTTACCCCCCTTCCTCTAAAATGTGACGTCAATTATAGTAAACGCCAAACGACACATGCACCGAGAGAAAGGTTGCTACTCTGCAACTTCGACACGCGTTAAGTGTTTTGCACGTCCTACGTGCTCGCGTGTCTTGGCTCCGTGGGCTCGCCGAACTGTTGCTAAACACTCAAGTTCACGTTCTAAACTGCATTATCTTTCGTGGGGGGGGGGGTTGTTTCCCCCCCCCCCTCTCCTCCAAGCTTCCCACTCAACCGCATACGTGACCTGACCAGAGACGCCGCGGTTTTACAGTTGCAAACGTTAGCTTAGCTAACTAATTAGCTCGCAGCCAGTCCTGCTCCATAAGCTAACACTAACGCGGCGAACGGTTACACACCAGCCTGCGTCCGGATTCGGCACACGCTTCCGCGCCTTGAGCCATCGTCTCGCGTGGATGTTTTTCAGTCACTTAGTTCCGACAAACGCATCCTCGCGCACTGCGGAGGTAAGAAACACTTAGCACGCGTTTCAGGTTCAAAACAAGGGAACCATGTTTTTATGTATTACGTCACCGCCAGGAACCAAAACATTGTTGGACGGCGTCACGAAAGTCACTCCGCGGCTTCTCAACTGCGTTTACAAAGATGACACACACACGGTAAAATCGTAGTGGGGGGGGGGGGCGGAGGGTGTGGGGCAGAGGGAATGGGGGTGTGTGTTTGTGGTCAACATCAAAAAAACACCACGCTAACATGTCAACGGTCGTCGCGGTGGTAAATTAAAACGCGGAGCTTATTAAAGCCCACGCCTAGTTAATTGCTCTCACTCCACTTTCATTCATTCCCGTCTTAATTTACTTAAGTGTGCGCTTTTACAAGCGTGCGTCACAAGCACTACTAAACGCACTCGGGTCGCCAGAACACGTGTTTAGGACGTGCGTTTGTTTGTTTTGTTTTGTTTTTTTTTCCCCTTCCGTTAAAAATAGTTTCTCGTATTTACACCATCGTTAAGCCGCGGCTGCGCACATCGCCCAGCGAGCACAGCCGAAGATACAAGCGACAAGTTGCTCAAGGCGGATGTTCCCCCTCGGAGCCGCGCGCAGACTTCTGGGTAATGTAAGGTGCAGTTCGCCGCGCGCACGCCGCCGTAGACGGGCGGGTGGAAGGCAGACGGCTTCCGCGATTCCCCATCGGCCGGCGACGGTCTCGCGCTCCCGTCGAGTGTTCGCTCTTTCGGCATGTTGAACGCGAGTTTGTGCCGTGTCCCGCAGGAGTAACGAGGTAACTACGCGCGCTGCCCGCCCGCCTGCCGCCGCCGCCGCCGCCTCCCCACTCCGCCCCACCAGCATGAGTCTGAATGAGCACTCGCTGCAGGCTCTGTCGTGGAGGAAGCTCTACCTGAGCCGAGCTAAACTCAAGGCTTCCAGCCGGACGTCGGCGCTGCTCTCTGGATTCGCTATGGTAACGCCGTCGCGCAGCTTCTGCAGGTCGCACTGCCCACGTTGGCACACGTGCTAAACTAAATAAAAAAAGGTGTTTCCGGTTTTGTTGTCTTCCAGGTGGCCATGGTCGAAGTGCAGCTGGACAACAGCTACCCCTACCCACCCGCTCTCCTCATTGCCTTCAGCGCCTGCACCACCGTGCTGGTGGCGGTCCACCTCTTCGCCCTGATGGTCAGCACCTGCATCCTGCCCAACATCGAGGCCGTCAGCAACGTCCACAACCTCAACTCTGTGAAGGAGTCGCCGCATGAGCGAATGCACCGCCACATCGAACTGGCGTGGGCCTTCTCCACCGTCATCGGCACGTTGCTCTTCCTGGCTGAGGTGGTTCTGCTCTGCTGGGTCAAATTTCTGCCCGTGAAGCCCAACAAGTCCAGCAACAACACCGTTTCGTCCGGTGTGGCGGCCGCGATTACCTCAACCTCTATTATGGTCCCTTTTGGTTTAGTCTTTATAGTCTTTGCTGTGCATTTCTACCGATCCTTGGTCAGCCACAAGACTGATAGACAGTTCCAGGAGCTGGAGGAGCTCTCTAACCTCACCAGGCTGCAAAACGAGCTGGACAACAGAGGGGAGTCTTCCATCTTGCAGTCTCCCAGCTCACATTTCCCCTAATCAAGGGTGGTAGATGCACATCGCTGGTGGAACTTTTGGATTTCTCCGAGCCAGAAGTCACAGTGCTGGCTTGTGATTTTTAGTTTTTATTTTTACAAGAATGAAGATTTCTCAGCTCCGTATGAATTTCACTTACTAAATTTTTGAGAGCCTGTGCGACCAACCACGGTCACACATTTACCATAGCATGTGTCATGAAATCAGAAAGTCTTAACTGTGGTAGTTGCTTAATATGTCTCTTGAATTATGGCAGAGACACCAGAACGATGTTTTGAAATCCTGTCTTCTTCCTGTTGTATATATTTACCTGTTAGTCAGAGGGTCTTGAATTTATTCATATTATCCTATTGTGTTTTGTGAGCCAGAAATATTTAACCCTTTTTACTCTTTAAATTGTGCACAATTTATCAGAAATTTCACCATTTTTATGCCTACTCTGTGTACTGAATCAGCAGATGACAAAGTATTATCAGAGTATGTTGTATTTGCCAACATCTGTAGCAAAGGCTGTGGAGTAGGATGGGTTTTTTTTTTTATGAAGCAACATTTAATGTTTTAGAGTTCTGCAAACTGTGAAAACTACTAGAAAGCACTGTCACTAATATCTTTGCGACTTACACGCAATCATTTCAAAAAGATAAAACAAGTCACCACTAGAAAATATGAAGTTACACACCGTACGTTTTGTCACAAATTCCTCTTCCTTTTGCTGGTTATTCAATAAAGCCAGGACTGAAAAGACGATGGCAAGTGTTCAGTTACATTTTTATATTACATTTGACCTCTTTGGAATATTTGCCAACATTAGGCATTGTGTGCCACTGCTTCAATTTGTTGAGGTGGTGGTGATCGGTGATGCATTCATGACAGAAAATTAAAGTGGTGATATGTCGACAGGTGCTGCCATATAGGAGCTAGGATCTAGTTGTGGGTGCCGATGTCCCATCATGATTGGAGGTTGGGGTTATGTGGTGTAATTGGAGCGGACTCCGATTATGTCAGGCTGGCCAGTCATGTTCTGAACAGTTACACTAACACCGCAACCAAAACACAGCATCAGAGCTTTCTTATCGAATAATGAAGTGTGGCTTGTGCCATTTAGAGCTTCAAATTCACAGGTGCCCATCAGAGTGTGTGAATATCTTCCTAATGGACCACACGGAAAAAAGTATTAAAGGTAATATTTGATTAGTCCCCGTAAGAAAAATGAGGGAATGTTTTGTTTGAATATTGCTTGTTTACTAGGTCTGAATTTGTCACATTACCAGTTATGCCTGTGATAGTGTGTTAATATCATTAAGCTCCAATGAGGTGACCATGGGCATATGATGTTGGTTTTCATGTACAGTCGAAATGTTTTAAGTACCCTAAAGTTGAACTGTGCTGCGCTCTGAAACACTTAGCAACAATCCTTTTATTATTGTGACAACTATTTAAACATCTGCATTGATAGTTAACAGTTAAATTTTGTGTAGAGATAGAAATATTGCGTCAATCTTCATCATTGGCTTTCCTGAAAATCATCTGAATTTGGATCTGGATAATCTGGATCATCTGGATTCCTTTCAGCTGTATTGTGGAGGGAGGAGGGGGAGACACGTTCATGATTTAATCCACAACGGGAAAGTGCCTCGCTCTGCGTGGCTATTTGATTGTGCCATGTAAATTGCGACAGCAGGGGTTTAACAAAGTTTTAAAATGCACTATGTGCGGCTGTAATAGCAGATGAAGTCAAAATGCTGTACCTGTGTAGTATTCACTTGGTTGGTCTTGATACTCTTCATCCGGGTCAGATGGGAGCGGACACGGAGCATCACCTTTTGCTACTCCATTCACCCAAACGCCTTCATAAACCTGGTCTTTGTCAGCATCGTAGAACTTCCCACTACCGTGTTTCTTGCCATCCCTCCAGGAACCTTCGAACTTGTTTCCGTTTGCTTGGACAGACGTTGGAAAGTAAGAAGATATAATTAACCATCTTGCGACGCTGAACTGCAGCCTGTTCTAGATAAACAAGTCAACCAAAACGCTCTCACCGAAGCGCAGGACGCCCTGTCCATGCTGATTATCGTTTTGCCACTCTCCCTCATAGACGTCTCCGTTCTCAGCAAACATTCTCCCCCAACCGCTGCGCTGGTCCTCGCTCCACTCCCCCTCATAAATTACCACGGTATTGTAGTAGAACGTGCCAGCCCCCTAAAACAAGTTTAATTGATGCAGACTATATCAGGATGCACGCACATTCGTCTGTGTTGTCCATTTGTAACTGAATCAAATACATACGTGCTTCTTTCCATTTTTCCATTCACCCCGGTACACTGTATGGGCATTGCTTTCCGGGAGAAATATGCTGTAGGTGCCATATCCATCACGTTTCCCAGACTGCCAGTCTCCTTCATAAACGGCACCTGTCTTCTTCCACAATTGAGTTCCCTTCCCTTAAAAGTCAATGACATTCAGTGTAATTATCATTTAGCCATAGCATTAATACATTTCTCAGTGGTTAGTGGAATTAGGTATCTCACCATGCTTCTCGTTGTTATGCCACTCCCCAGTGTATTCATCTCCATTGACCGCATAAAAGGTTCCACGCAGTCCAGATTTTTGTGTTTTTTGATCCAACAGTGTTGATTGTGGCGGATATGTTTGAGCTTTTTTTAAAAACGGCATCACTGGCGTACCTACAGCCCAGTAACAGAAATGTTACATCTATAGAGCTACACACATTAGCCCAATTTTGCATAAAATTGCATAAAAAAAAATCAGTTTAGTTTTAGGTTACATGTGTTCAACTTACCAAATTAGCTACAGGTCAATCTGGGTATGTGAGCTATCAACCACCCACTTTCCAAAATAGTTGGGAGAGTGTGCAAAATGTAAATAGAAAGAGAATATGATGATTAGCGAAAGGTTCAAACCCCATATTTAATTGAAAATAGCACAATTATCATATTTGAAATGGTGAAACTGAGAAATTTCATTTTTTTTTTATAACACGAAATGCCCATTTTGAATTTGATGCCAGCAACATGTTTCACAAATGTTGGGACACTGGAAACAAAAAAACCTGAAAAAGTAGTCAAATTCTAAAAGAAAACACCTCGTGAAAAATCCCACAATAATAAAGTTAACTGGCAACAGGTGAGTAATGTATAAAAAAAAAAAAAGAGCCTGACGGAGGGATCTTCCTGAAGTAAAGCTGAGGAGGGGTTCACCACTTTGTGAAAGACTGTGTTGGCAAACAGTGCGACAATAAGAAGTATGTTTCTGAACATGATATTGCAAATGATATGAGGACTTCATTGTCGCCATTACATAATAGACACGGCTGAAAACCAGTGTGGGATGGTTGTGAGCTTCAGGTCCTCAAACAGTACTGTATTAAAAACATACATATAGTGACATCACCGCATGAGCCGAGGAGAACCATGGTGAACAAAGTCCATCGCTGCATCCACAATTGCAAGCGTGAACTCTACCATGCAGGGAGGAAACCATATATAAACTAGACTCAGAAACACCTTTTCCTTACTGTGCGGTCTGATGAGTTAAAATTTGAAAGTATTTGAAAATTGTGGATGCCACATCTTCTGGGCTAAAGAGGAGAAGGAGCATCCAGCTCGTTATCAGCACGGGTCAAAAGCCAGCATCCATGATGGTATGGGGGTGTAACCTGAACATTTTTTAAAGGCTCCATTAATGCTGAACTATTTATGCAGGTTTTGGCAACATATTCTGCCTTTTTCAGTGAAGCCCTCACTTATTTCAGCAAAACATAGCCAAACCACATTCTGCACATATAACAGCATGGCTCCTTAGTGAAGGTATTTTAATAAGAATTTAATCAATCGATACAATTCATCAGGTTAAACATGTATTATTTACCTTTGTGTTATTTTCATTTAAATATGGGCTTTCTGTGTTGTGCAAACCATCACATCATGAAGTCCCAACTTTTTTGGACAATGGGGTCGCATGTTAACGTCACTACTGTAGCTACATTGTAATTTAACACAAACCAAACAAACTTCTCACAGTAACTCAGAGTAATGTGCTTGTACCTTAACAACGTATCCAAGCCGGTGACTTACTCAAACTCGATCTGCTTGTAAACTCGGGCGTTTGTTGTTACCAAATCAAATTAAGATAACTGGTTGCATTGTTAACACTATAAACTCCACTCATACAAGCTCAACATTCTTTGTATGCTTACCTCTTGACCTTTGATCATAACAGTATCTGGCATCCCCCATCCGAGAGATGATCGTTCTTTGTATACTTGATTCTTGAGCTTTGATCCTTGATCTTTGATACAATTGGCTGGTGTGAGGCTGAGGTATCCTAGCAACCGAATTGTGTATCTCGGCGGGTACAGTACTGTGTCATTATCGTTTCAAAAGCCGTTTGAAAATTATAAATGAAATGTCTTGGATGCCAAACTGAATGCCTTTTTTTATTATTTAAACTAATTTCAAAATACTTTCATTTCCTAGAGAGTGGGGTTTTTTTTCTCAAGCGCCCCGAGAGCTCGGACCACATCGTGCTTTAATATGTGCGCATGCTCCGTGGAGCCCAATAAGCGGCGTTCTGAGCAGGCTATGGGCAGTAAAGTCAGCCAGTGTGCGCGGACGGCGGAGACTCAGGCAGCCCCGCGGAAAGAGCCGTCCTCGTCGCTGCAGCCGCTGCCGTTCCACAATGTCCAAACCCAAGTTTCAGGCGGAGTGGGAGGAAATTGACGAGGAATACCAGCAATTACAGGTGACGGGAGTTACTGGAAGCGGCAACGCCGTTCGTGGCAGATCAGCGGCTCTGGGGGTGGTGGCGGAGTTGGGGGCTCGTGCCGTGGATGGCACTGACAGCAGACCCTGGCGCCACTTCGTTACTTTGACTTTTCGCATCCACCTTTCATTCTCAGCTCAACCGGAAACACTGTAACGTACCGCCTCGTAGCCGCGCAGCTGTAGTTAGCGTTACCCCGGTTTGAGTATGTTTTACTGCCGCGTATATCACCTCCTATTAAACGTGAACCCCCCCGCCGCCGCCGCCGCCACCACCCCGCCAACCCCCGAGTGTCACAGCTGCTAACGTTAGCAAGAGGCTGCCTGTGCTGCCAAATAATGAGCCGCTGCGGTAGCTAGCCGCACAGTGCGATATATATATATATTTCTTAATACATTCGCGTGTTAATTCTTAGCTGGGCGACACCGAGGTAACTCGGGAGGCCTCCCGGTTGACTCCACGTGTTTGTTGCGTTGCCTCGAGTGAAATATTCCGCGGTCGCGGAATGCATCATCACCGCGCTAGCTCGCGTCGGCTAGTTAGCTAGCTGGAGACGGTATTGTTTGGTTGACATCGCAGAGTGCCCTTCTGCCCGTGTTGAGGTGTAGCGGCGCATCACCCGCTCGGTGGGGTGGTGGCACGACCTCGCGTCCCCTCACGCTGGCGTCGCATGCCCGAGGAGTGCACGAGTGATGCTTTCCAAATTATTAAAAAAAAAAAAAATCAAATAGAGTTGCTCAGGAGGGAATTTTGATGAAGATGACAGTTTAATGTGCAGCCTACACTACAAGTTCTGGGTCAGAATAAACTGTAAATGCACAGCTGCCTAGAAAACAGTCCCCCAGTTTAACTCATTTGCTTCTTCTCAGGTGATACCCCTGCTTCATGTATAAGATTCTTTCTTTTTTTTCTTATGATCTTATCTTGCAATTATTTTTGTCACATCTATTGACCATTTGGTCAGTGATGTGTCAGGAAATTGTGAAAAAAGAGAGAAACAAAAGCAGCACGGCAATCACGGCTAAGAAGTTCAGAGTAATTTCTAGATGAATCTGCTGTTGATACAGACATTAATTGCTTCAGCTGTAATGTTATTCAGATTGTTGATTGGCCTGCAGTGAACCGGTGGAGGTTGGCCAAAGCAACTTACAATGATATGTGCATGTTAATGAGAAATGTGACTTATTTGCGTTCTCTTCTGTAAGGTAGAAATCTCAAGCTTCTTTTCAGGATGTGACTAACCTTCAAGACACCAGATTTACGCTTCCCATGATGAAACAAAAGTTTGACTCATGGTTGTACAAACTAGTTTTGTATTTTCACTCCCACGCGCTCATTTCAGCCTTCAGTCATAAGTATTTGTCAATTTGTAAATGTTTATCGCACTATATGACACAGGGTTTTGGGCTGTTTGTGCTCAGGTAGAAGGGTGAAACAAGATTTCCACTAAGCAGAAATTATTTGCCTGGAGCTTTTGGATGTGTCATCTACTGAGCTGCTTTAAACCTTGGCGCACATGTCAGTCAGATAAGGGTGAATGTTAACTTTTCTAGAAAGCATTTTCAGTGGAATGTGTTTCATTTTTGTCTTAGTTGATTGCAGTTAGTTGTTTTTAGGGCTTGGTAATGTAATATTTCTTTTCATCTCTAGAAATCAGTTTATTTGTAAGTTTTCTTGACCAACTCACGGAGCCTTCTTTTTATGTTTTACCTTTGCACATTTTCTCCACTCACTTTTTGTTTTTTGTTTTTTTCTTTGATCACCCAGGAAACTCACAAAATATACAGGCAAAAACTTGAGGAGCTCACAAATCTTCAGGCAACGTGCAGCAATGCTATCAGCAAACAGAGAAAATGCCTAAAGGACCTGAGGTACAGTTTGACAAAGTAAGTCATCGGGATACAACCCTTTTCTGCTTCTTCACTGTTTACTTGCTCTGCAGTTAGTCTTCCCGCTGCGGAATAGTCAATCAATTTGAGTACTATTCCAATATTGTTTGCGGGGAATTTTGGTCTCGGAACCATTTCCATAAATTTACACCCACATGGTGATATGTGGCGATGTGCTCGCCACTGAAAGGGCTGCGGAAAGTGCATGAAAATGGACGCTGTCGGTGCACAAGGAGAGGATGCAGTTAATGATACTAAAAGCGACAAGAGGCTGATTAAATGGATTTCTCCAGCTGAACTGTTTATGTGCAATTCTGCCATGCAATGAAATGAGTAAATGGTAATTTGCTTTTGGATATTAGCTCACAAATTTGCACCTCTTTTTTGAAAGTGAACCATACCCCTTGTCATTCTGGATATGTTAAATAAAATGTCAAAAGATGCTGTAGTTTTGCTTATGGAGCCGTTTACTTTTGTCCGTCACAGGTGTGCACAAGCATGTGATGAAAAGCAACTGCAACTCATAACTGACATCAAAACACAAATCAAAGAAAAGGAAAATGTGTTCTTTGACATGGAAGCATATTTGCCAAAGAAAAACGGGTCAGTATTTTTAGACATTGGCAGTTCCTTCAGCACCAGCCAGTGAATTGTGTCTCTCAGAAGTATTTAATTGTTCATGTGACTGTGTTTTCAGACTCTACCTGAATTTGGTCCTGGGCAATGTGAACGTAACACTTCTCAGCAACCAGGCAAAGTATGGATTTTTTTTCCAGTTTGAACAGGTTTAGATTAGATTTTTGTTTTGTTTTGCTTTTAAGTAGTTTCTTAGCACTTTTTTTTTTTTAATGCCTTCACCCCCAGCGACAGCCGGGGCTGAAGGCATCATGTTTTCAGGTTGTGTGTCCACACGGCCGTCTGTACATTACCCCCCCCCCCCATCTCATTCTTATGAGCACAAACCTCAGGACTGCTTGGAGGGGGAGAGTCTATAAATTTGGCCCAAAAGTCAACTTGGGCACACGATGAACCTCTGAGCTGTGGTCAAAGGTCAAGGTCACTGTGACCTCATGTCTATACCCGTCTTGTGAAAGTGATACTTGAGGAACACTTGGAGAGGGTTGCCCACAATTTGGCACAAATGTTAGTTTGGTTTTGGTTAGGTTTTAATTTGGGTTGTCAGGAGTCAAATGTCATTGTGATATTTTGCTATCGCGACGTTCTAAGGAATGCTTGGAGGGAATTGGGTCAATTTGGGCAAGAACACGTAGGATCTTCCTCACTGCGCATGTTATTGACAGAAATGGAGGCTGTCTGCAACTTACTGGCGGAGACCAACAGCTGCAAGGCCGTAATTCCAGTTTCTCTTCGTTCACATAGATTTGCCTACAAGGATGAGTATGAGAAGTTCAAGCTTTACATGACGATAATCCTGATGTTTGGAGCCATAACCTGCCTCTTCTTTCTCAACTGTCGGTGAGTTTACCTTTTGCCTCTCGGTTGCCATTGTTGTCGTCGTCGATGTTTGCGCCTTTATGGAAAATCCTATTTTTTTTCTCTATGTTTAGTGTCACTGATGAAATCTTCAACTTTTTGCTGGTGTGGTACTATTGCACGTTGACAATAAGAGAAAGCATCCTCATGACCAACGGCTCCAGGTGGGTCTGGACATTATAAAGCAGTCTTATCAAAACTGTTTATGCTGAATGGCATTCCGGGATACCAGTTGTGATTCATTATGATTTTCAGGATTAAAGGTTGGTGGGTCTCTCACCATTATGTATCCACGTTTCTGTCAGGAGTGATGCTTACCTGGTGAGTTTTTGCCTTCCATATTGTCACTTTGTATCACCAGATCGCTCATTATTTTATGATTCAATGAAAATGTTTTGTCTTTACAGGCCAGAGGGGCCCATGTATCAGATGTTCAGAAGCCAGTTCCTTGCTTTCTCAATCTATCAAAGTAAATGGGTTTTCACGAGACTTGATACAAAATGTGTAAATTTGCTTGCTTGTCTGTCTGTCTGTCTGTCTGTCTGTGTGTGTTTTACGTCAGAGGGAAGACATTTCTGAAACGTGAGGACATTTTTGACCAGGAGAGGACCTTTTTTTAAAGGGATACGTTTAGGGATTTGTTTTAGCCTTTTGGTGAGAGGTGGGTGTAGGTTGGGTTTATAGTAAAGGTTAGGTTCTTAGTTGAGATGGGGAGGGTTTGGGTAAGGGGCTAGGGAATGCATTATGTCAATGAATGTCCTCACTAAGAAGAACAAGCGTGCATGTGTGTAACTCAGTTTTATTGAAAGCTGTCTAGTCTGATGCCTTTTTTTTTTTTTTTTTTTTTAAATCCAAAGTTGAATTTGTTCCCCACATCTCAGAGTCCATAGAGACCAAATGTTTGTTTTATCATCGCAGTGTCAACAGATAGAATAAGAGAATGATTACTTTAATCTTAATTGCGCACTTAACCAAAGTTTGAACCACATAGATATTAAAGAAGGGAGGTGCTAAGGCTCGCCTTGAAGGGATTTAGAAAGGTGACAACATTGTAATGAAAGTAGTAATTCACCTTGTGCCTCCTTGAAGTGTTTTCAATGAAATCCTCCGTATGAGCTTGTGAGCTCTGTATGGGATGCTTGCGCGCCGTAATCTCCTCCAATGAGGTCGTGCTTTCGTTCCGCACTCCTCAGCATTTCCTCCCCAGTGCCTCTCCATCAGTTGCCGTCCTTCTGTGACGCAACGGTGCGATGGCACAATCAGGACCAGAGCAGGTCAAGATCTGGATCACCAGCAGCACCAGCTCGGTTACGCAAAAGTGAAATGAGCTTGTCAGGCGCCTCCTGTGCCTGTGAAACCAACAAAGATCCTAGCAGCGGTATCTGAGCACGGGTGTGACCACGTTTTGATTTTTTAAATTTTTTTTCTGTTTTTATTAAATTGGCGATTGAGATCAGCGAGGCATCGATTAGATGATTTGAGCGTCTGTGATCTGCCGGCCTGCCCTTGACTGACCTGTGAACCGTTTGCTCTCTAGGTTTTGTACAGTTCCTTCAGTATTACTACCAGAGCGGCTGCTTGTACAGGCTGCGAGCTCTGGGAGAGCGAAATCAGCTGGACCTCACAGTGGGTACGTTGAAAGCTATTTTGGGTTGTCATTTCCATCGTTTGAACTCTCCAAACCACATGCGGCTCCATATGTGGAAGAATGGGGGGGAAAGGTCAGAGATGGAGGCAGTTGTTAACATCAGTGTGCTGCCCGAACAACTTTTGAGTAAGGCCTCAGATTATTGCGCCGTTAGAGTGACAACACGGCGACCGTTTGAATATTGTGCTACATCATATTGTTCCAAAGCTACAGTTCTCCTGTGTCTCTGCAGAGGGATTCCAGTCCTGGATGTGGAGAGGCCTCACATTTCTTTTGCCATTCCTCTTTTTTGGCCATGTAAGTCAAAATTATCAAAATTTTTCCTCAGATAAACATATAGTTTAATGCTGAGCGACACGTTTGAAACCTTATTGTTTGTCAGTCTTAATTTGAAAATTGCTCAATATTTTTAAGACGAAGACATTGCTCGGGATTATGGAAGCCCACGGGGCATTGCCACATCACACTTTACGCAATATTTTTTTGGAAACGGAACAAGCAAATGATGCATGTAACATAAGTCAACGCCTCCTCTTCTTCCACAGTTTTGGCAGCTGTATAACTCGGTTACTTTGTTTCGCTTGGCGGGACATGACGATTGCAAGGAATGGCAGGTAGGAATCGCAGTGCTTTAACGTCAGACATGTTGAGGCAGCCGGAGATTTGCTGTTTAAATTCAAGAGTGAAGCAATTGCACCAGCGTGAAAAGTTTTAGAGTTGTCTAGCACATATTTTGGCCACCACGCTGCATTCAGGACAACGGTAAACTCGGTAAAAGCAGCTTGGGAACTGCTGATTTCTGGATACGAGACAAGACCAAGTTGGAAAACATTTGCGTCACACGCAGAAACATCTTTGAACATTTTCATATTTGTCACCAACTTGGCTAATATATTAAGAATGCGAACATGGCATACAATAAGTAAATTACTTAACGATAAATGGCATTTATCGTATTACTGTCTAACTGAACATGCCATAAATGTGGTTAGTATGACGTCAAAGACGGATAAAGTTTTCTGAAATTAAATTTGACAATGTTCAAATCACTTTGTCTAATTAGGAGCGCTTATGCTCTTAATTTCTGACCATGAACGCAGCATTAGATATACATCCATTCAGGTTTAATGTTACTTTTAGAATACTGCTCCCTCTCCACATTCCCACGGCCCCCCAACCCTCATCCAGTCTGCCCGACAGTATTTCTACATACAGATTGCAGCCTCAAAATCAGTCTTGTCCATCTTATCTTTCAGGTATTTATGCTAGCACTGACGTTTCTCGTCCTATTCCTGGGGAATTTCCTCACCACGTTAAAAGTCGTCCACCAGAAGATTCACAAAAACCAGGAAAAGGTGCAAAAAAGTGACTGAGAATGAACTCGGGACGGACGCCTCAGGCTCTTCGAGCGGCCAGTAACTTCAATGAAACGCGCACAATGGCTTAAAGGACTGACCTGGGAGCGACCCGGCCGGGAGAGGACCACGCTGGAACCACGGTTTCGCTCAGGCTCTGATAACAGCAGCAGTGTCCAGCCAAAGCATTTGGCCAACTTTTTTTTTTTTTATTTTTTTGTCAATACTGCCATCAGTCTTTCAAC
>CAAKHG010013848.1:0-30910 GCA_901007715.1 Dactylopterus volitans
GAACCATTTGTTAACGGGAGAGAGAGGATTGATTGATTCCAGTGTACAGTGAATTGCAGTAGTTCAGACGGGTGGAAATGGAGGCGTGGATTTCTTTTTCTAGGTCCCTGAATGTGAGAAATGTGAGAGTTTTGTGATGGTGCGGAGTTGGAAGAAACCGGCTTTAACTACCGAATTGACCTGTTTATCAAACTTAAGTGGTGGATCAAAAATGAGACCAAGGTTTTTGACATTTGTCATTGAGTTGTAGGAGGGCGATGCGGTGGTGTGGTGGTTAGCACTGTTGCCTCAAAGCAAGAAGGTTGCAGGTTCGATTCCCAGCCTGGGATCGTTCTATGGGATCTCTAAATTACACATAGATGTGAGTGGTCGTCTATCCTTCACTGGTGACTCATCCAGGGTGTACCCCGCTGTTTGTTGGTGGTGGGATCGGCTCCAGTATGACTGCGACCCATAAGTGGATGAGTTGTAGGAAATTTGCTGCCATCATGGACTTTATATCATTTCATGTTGGTGAGTTTGGACAGGTTGTTGGGTTTGAGGGGAAGATAAAGCTGGGTGTCATCAGAATGTGGAATTTTTGAATGATTTGACCAAGGGGACCATATGTACTGTATATGGAGAAGACAAAGGGACCTAGGATTGAGCCTTGTGGGACTCCGTAGGAGGAGAGGATAGCTGAGGGGGAGAAGAGTGTGCAGTGCCATTTATGCCGGAGATGGTTTGTTAGCATGTTGTGGTCTACACTATCAAATGCCGCACTGAGGTCGAGTAGAATGAGGATGGTACAGTTACTGGAATCGATGGAAAGGAGCAGGTCATTGTGGACTTTTATGGATTCTGTGCTGTGGTGAGGCTTGAAACCAGATTGAAATTTTTCCAGGATGTTGTTATGGTGTAGGTATGGGAGCAACTGATTGAGGATGGCTTTTTCAAGAACTTTTGACAGAAATGGTAGTTTGGAAATTGGTCTGTGGTAGTCTGCTAGGTAGTTTGGGATCAGTGTTGGGTTTCTTCAGAAGTGGCTGAACGACTATGTGCTTGTGAGACTCTTGTTCTCACAGCGACGCTGGGTTTAGCGGGGTGCACTATTAAACAGTCCCCGTGGCTCCGTTTCTATGGCAAAATAAGATTAACACATTAGTTTATGATGCATCCAGAAAAGCAACCTTTAGTCAATGACTTTAGTCTGCTCTGAGTGAGCGCTTCTCTACATCTATCACATACACTCAGGCACACTGCTTTTAGTTGTCAGAAGTGATTTCAATTTTTCCTCTTCAAAAAATAAGGAACAAAAAGCGACATAAGTATTACAAGTAGCTACCAGATCAATAACCATTATGGCACATGTGACATACTGTAAGATTTGTAGTTGGGGAGAGACAGCATACTGATATGTTTTCTGTGTGTTAACAGTAATGCTGTCAGTGATATTTTTTGAAGATTATGAAATGTTAAATATATTTCATTGTCTCATTAAATCTTGTCATCATAAAAATTACAATGTTTTAAATGACACGTTGTAGTGTTAGAGACATTACTTATAGTAATGAACCTACAGATAGTTTTCAGCGACTCTGCAGACTTCTTGCCTTAAACAAGTTTATGGCGATTTTCAGCACACTGTTTATTTAGCCAGTTGCAGCCTTACTGTTTTGATGGAATCCCCACCTTCATAATGTTTTTTTTTTCCTGGCACATAGCGAGCTGTTTTCAGACAACACACTGTACGCTTCTTGCTCAAGGCAAACGGAGAGCAGACAAAATGTGACTAACTGGCAGGAAGCAGCTAAAAAGCCAGATGAATTACCATCAGGAGTTGGCAGAGTCAAAGAACCGAGCTAATATTGGTCTTATGTTCACCAGGTAGACAGAAACACAGTTTCAAATGAGTGAGTAAGTTGTTCATTTACTGCTGGCTGGGTAAGCAACCATTGGCTCAGAAGTTAAACATGACTAGAGTATACCAGGGTGATGGCATGTGGTTGTTGCTCACAACCACCATGTTGTTTGTACTGCTCTGTGGAAGATAAAAAAGATTTCTGCATTTTCACATCTAATAATAGCATTATAACTGCGCTCAAGTGCTTGGGATGACAGGATATAAATAGAGTCACTGATGTATTTTAACTATAATTAAATTCATCAGGAAAAGGACTCTCCGCATCAAGGTCCCAACTCAACTCAATCTCAAGTGATCGGCTTACCATTTGATTTTTATAGTTTGAAACACACAACAACGGTTATCAAAAGTTAGTGTTTCATGTCCTCTGGCCTATTTTGCGCAGTTCTGAGAAGAACCCCATAGATGTCTCTGTGACTCCGGGTGGTTTTTGTATACAGTACATGTTTGTCCATGGGTAAACTCACTCGATATAAGTGGAGCAGAGAGGCAGCAAAAACTGACAGTGCTCCGCATGACATCCCGCCCACAACAGTCAGAGACAGGGTGCTTAGCAGCTGAGTCCGCAGTCGCAGGGTGCCACAATCTCGAGAGATAGAGGGTCTACACATAGGTAAGAAAGTAAAAATCATTAGTCACAAAGTGATTTGTATAAGCAGGTTTGTAGTTATTAATACTGTGCAAGGCTTGGGTCTCAAAGTGTGGTCTGGGGACACCCAGAGGAGCTTGATCTTCCAGGGTGTCTTTGGCAAATGAAGAACAGTTCATTTAAATGGTTGTGAAAACAGCCTTCATCACACATTTTAACACAAGAAACTCTGACATAGTAGCGATCTGACCTCTAAAATATTCTAATCATTTTAAGAAAATTCATTTCTTTCCTCATCCTATTTCAATTTCATGCTATTTTTCTGGTCATTTTCTTGTAACCTTTTCGTAATTTCTTGCTAATTTTCGGAAACTTTCTTGCAAATTTACTCTTGGCCTAAAAGAAAAATGTATTTTTCAGCCTAAGCCCTTGTTCTTCAGTCAAAACAACTAATAGAAACAAAAAGCATTCCAATCTGAATAGTACTGAATGAGAGTGCTGACAAAAATTGGCAAGACCAAAAAAATGGATATTTTACCAGACAATAAGCAAATAAATATTGAAAGATATGCATATTCATAACTATCTATTAAAACCTAATCTATTAAAAAAAAACTACTTTTAAGGTCAGATCAGTCATGGAATTTCAGATTACAAATGCTCGTGAAAAACATCTGAACTCAGCCTAAACCAGATTGACATAAGGTAAACAAGGGTATCTGTTGAACAAAATCACTTTAAATGGGGGTCTGTGGTTTACTCAGAGTCAACTTGGAGATCCGCAACATGAAAAAGTTTGTAAACCAATGGTCTAAGACATTTAAGATTTAAGCTGATAATGAATATATGGCAGGCCAGTCAATTCTTCGGTGATAGTTTCTAATGGCATCATATTTACTGATACTTCACCTGTGTAGAAGAGCCAGCACAAATGACATCAGGCGCATAATGAGGCGAAGCACAGCGCTGCCCCAAAATGCCAGCGTTGCCCCCAAAATATAGAGGAGTGGAGAAAGGAGGAGGGGCCATTCTTCGACTGGTGACGCACCCTCATGAAATGTTGCATCTGGGAAGGTTGGGGGCAGGTCATCCACACGAGGGAGGCAAAGTGATGACCAGACATCTTTGAACCAGCTACAGCTGAGAGATGACACAAACAGGATTAGCAGCAGCAATTTTCATATAATATTCCACAACGGCAGCCAAAGTAGTCAAAGTGGTGAAGCTTTATATGTGTGAGTTAGATTTTGGTCAAACTACCTTTTCCCTGATTTCACTCTCAAATTCAACATTTTTCTCTTCATACCCACCTAAGAAGGATGTGCAGGATATAAATGGGCAGGTTAACCTTATGTGGCTGCAGGCCTTTGCCCACCACCTGGCTCATGTTTGCAGCTCGCCGGGACTTCACGATGTGGGACAGCTGACCCCCACAGGCCAGGAGGAGAGTTACAGCTGTGTACACCGGCACCATGGGACCACAGAACCTCAATATCTACCAGATTAGAGAGAGCAGATCAGACTTGGAGTTTCTCTGACTGTGTGATGATGAGGAGCAATTCATGTACAAAACATATTCAGTTAGTAGTATTTTGATTAAACAGAGACAAAGCGGATGGCCACTTTGGAGCAGCAATGCTTCATAAGCACACAAAATATTAAAATTTCACGAAAAGACATTTGATGCATTACCCACAGAGGAAAAGAATTGTTGTGACTGTACCTGTCCCAACATACGGGGTAATGATGTCCTCACTGACACCTGAAGTTCAAATCAGAGGTTAAACATGTAATTGAAATCATACATCTTTCCAGGTGATTAAATAAATGATTGTTGGGATAAATGATCATCTGGATTTACAAGAAAACCAGGCCGCATTTTCAAGCGATTTAGGAGCATTACCTTATACTGGCAGTTGGGGGCAGTGTGGAGCTGAAGGAGGACACTTGAGGTGTTGTCTGGACGACTTGTATGGAGCATCCCTGAGATCTCAGTCACTGATGGCACACTGCCGGACAGAGCACGCGAGAAACAGCGGTTATGTGAGTGAAAGTCAATCTACAGGACGACGATGGAAACACCATGAAGACAGACCTGACTGTGGTTAAAGAGTCCTCACGAAACCACGGGACCTTCATTCTATACACGTTGGGCATTCTATCTATTGACAGACAAGCAATGGTCATTATTACATTCCAGCACGTGTGCCTGTTTCACAACAGACAAGCTTACCTTTATGTACTTTGCACTGGCATGCAACATTAATTCTGAAAGCCTGATAGACCTGAAGACACAGAGGTGGTCAGAGTGTTGTGATACAGTCAGGACACAGATACTGAAGCTCGTAAGCATGTCATGAATCAACAAACAAAATTACCTGGTGAAAGTGTTGCAGCTTGATGGTGTGAAGAAGTCCAGAGGAGTTAACTGTAAAATCGCTGACAGTCAAACCTATTAGACAGACAAACAGACTCTTAGTTAAACGGAATGTCTGCCTTTCAAGTTTGAGAAACGATAACACAACTCACCGAAGGACAGGACATGTGGAACTGGAACAGACAGAGCCTGAGACTCTTGTCTCTGCCACTCGCACTCCACCGTGAACTGTAGAATGTCATTTATAATGAATCAACATTTGTGATGATTCTGATGAATACTAAAAGCATTCTTCTTTTTTTTTCCAAGATGAAATGGTTTAAAAGAAAAAAAGTTTCCATAAGGGCGCATATTGTAAAATGCTTTGCAAAAGGTTTCAGCAACCTTGCTGCATCTGTGCTTTTGGACATTTACAATTCACACACATACTGCCGTACTCCCATTGCTCCAGCAATTAAGCGAGGAACCCGGGCAATTAATATAATCATGATACTGGCCATGACTGTTCTGAATCCATTTAAAATGAACAAAGAATACATTTTCACTTAAAAAAATCAAAGATTCGAACTACTCTGAAAAGTTTGTGCATATCGAGCTGTGGGGTGACGTTGTGGAACAGTCTGGAGATAGAAATAAAGCAACGTAGCAACATAAATCTGTTTAAAAAAAAAGGTACAAAAAAACATTTCTAAACAAGTATATGGAGAGGAAGTCTGTAATTGAGGATGATGAGGGATATAAATATAAATAAAATAGTGATGATTGTTACACTGTAATTAACTTAGTAGATAGTATTATATTTATGGGGATAGTTACATAGTATATGTGTGTGTGTGTGTGTGTGTGTGTGTGTGTGTGTGTGTATATATATAATGAAATATTATAACATATAATTAAATTCAAACTGAGGAATAGTTAAAAGGGGTAGGAATTTTAAAGTGTTTACTTCTTCCTACTCCTTTTTCAAACTATGTACTGTGTTTTGTTATGTTTCTTTTTTGTTTTTTGTTATTTTTTATCATTGTTTCTTTGTTTTGTATGTACAAAGAGTTGCATGTTTTTTGTACATGTTCGAAAATAAAAATTATTTCATTCATTCACTTCATTTGCAACATGCATGTCATCAGAGAAATACAACACCAGCATGTCAGCCTGGCTTAGTATTTTACTGTTTAATGGGGCTGAGAAATGCTGAGAAGCAGCCAGCAGGCTGAATGTAGACTTTAGTGTGAAGTACCTGTTTGCCATTGAGGTTGGAGGCTGAAACGACCAGGTGAGAGACTGAGGGCAAATCGTTGAGACTCAGAATCAGGACCTGGGGAGGATGACAGACAATTATGGGCAACCAGGAGATGCTCAGACTGGACAGGACAAAGTTCTTTTAGAGGCTACCTTATATGGCGGCAGAAGCTCAGTTCCCATGGACAAGTCCACTGTATGCACACTAGAGGCAAAAAGACTCACTTTATCACACGATAGTGAAAATAATGTTGATTGAGCGTAAAGGTGGGTGTAAAAAGCTATACTTTAATCATTTTCCTACCATGAAGAACCATTCCTGTGAATGCAGCCATAAACCCAGCTCGTCATCTCCTGTCAGACAAACACAATAAATCAGAAACATCTTTATATGAATTGGAAGTGTTAATTGGACAGTGGATTTAATTTTGACACAGAAAGGTAGGACTACAAATGTTCCAGTGACGCCTAGTTATGCATGTTCTTAACATAGTTCATAAACTTGTGCGCAGACTTAAAAGATAAACACCCCCTTTTTGCCAAATCATGAGAGAATACATGGTTATTTGATGGGCCCCAAGTTATTGTCAAAACTTTTAGTCTTTGTCAAGACTTTTAGTCTTTGCTTTTTAAGTCGCAAGTGCTGTCGTGAGTGCTTCAAGGCCAAGCACTCACATCTCATGGAAGTCTTTTAATTTTTTTAAACAGGTTAAATCACAAGGAATGCCAAGTCAACTCAAGCTATCAGATTAAGCAAGTCGCATCACAAAAATAAGAGCATTTATTGACCCAATGCCCTTCCCAGCACCCTCCCCTAAACATCTCAACTACTTACTTAACCTTATCCTCAACCTAAACCCCCTTTAGGCTAAAACCAACTCTTAACCCTCATGACCTTTAAGGACAAGCCAAAATGCCGTCACTATCCAGAAATGTCCTCACTCTGTTGGCAAAATACTTCTTGTTTTTTAGTACATCACAGACACAAACACACTCACCAGGTTGTTGCTGCGACAGTAGAAATGGCTGTAGGCTTTCCTGCGACTCGACAGGGCAAACAGGAAGTATTTGACCTGCCCTTCCTGTAAAGAGGGAAAAAGCAATCCTAAACTCTTCAGAGAACTGGTACATCAGTGTACGCTATCCGTTTTAGAGCTTTGCTCTCAACATCATTGGACATGACTTTACATTGGTTGTTTTTCGGTAAAGAGGGCAACAGTACGGCCGCTGGTACAAAAAAATAATGCACAGTACTCATCTATAAGGAGTACTACTGATATTTTTGTACTCCACTGTACTTGAAGAGTCACTTTAGTATTGTGAATAAAGTACAGCATTGTACCTTTGGTGTGCTGTAAGTTAGGCGTAGTGTGTTGACTTCACTCCATGCTTCAGGAAAATCTGCAAATATCCAAAAGGTGCAAAAGGAAGACATAAATGACAGAAACTATTGTCACTTGACCACACTTCTGATCAACTGCTTTGTTTGATGAAGCTTTTTAAAATACTAAATCTTTTATAGTGTGAAATGAATGCTATCAAGGACTGCATCAACAGGTGGACTAAAATACGAAGTGGTACTGCATGGCTCACGGACATTCTAAAAGTACATGGATAAGATGGTAATCTGTAAAGAGGATTAACCTAAAATGGAGATGGAGGTATCTTGAGTTTCATCAGTTTTTATCCTGACAGGGTGTCTGATGAAATGATGGTTTAGAACATTGATTTTCTTCTGGGGGTCTTCTGTGAACTAATAACAGCAAACTCATTAGATTGGAAACACATTTGCATGGCTGATCATCATTTCACATTTTTGGTTTTGTTTAACATTGCTTGTTTGTTCGTCCTGACCTGTCTGGTGTCAGGGTCGATGAGGTCAAAGAAAGCTCTGACTGTAGCAAGAACAAGCTCTTTGCACCTGGAACACAAGGACATACCCACTGTGAATCTGTGCCACATTAATGACCAAAACAACTTAAGTGCCATGTCTTTTACCAAACGATGGAGAGGTGGTCAGTGGACACCCATGTTCTCGGAACTGCTGTTGCCTTTAGGAAAACAATGCATAAAAAAGCTCATTAATAGCTGCATGAGCAAACCCAATCTCCATTTTTATCATTTGTAGAAACTTTTAGTTCCATTTGTCTTTGCATAAGAATGAAATACAGTAGGATTTTGGGTTGCAGTCAAACAATCCTTTACCGATTTAAATTTCCATTTCCTGTTTAATACCAGAACCTGAGGATAGACAATCATATGAAGCAGGGCCAATCCATGCCTGCCCCACCTGACGTTTTGCCAACCATGACTATGCGCGATGACCCTCATCTTTTTCCCTAAAACAAGTCTGTGTTGCAAGACTCAACTGGTGTGAGTGCAGGAGAGTATAAAGAAAGGCGTTTCTAAAGGTCTGTGTGTGTTCACCTCTAATGTTTTCATGAATCTCTGTGCTCTAAAGTTTAATTTCTCTCTTGCGTCCCTGTTCAGACAACCCGCTTTATACTGCAGTTTCACAATCGCTTTCAACTGTAGGAGTCATATTATGCTACTGCAGGTGAAGAATTTCTAGCAGATTAAATTAGCTAGAGGCACACCTTGAGGCGGGTAGCCCTCTTATAATGACAATGCCATTCCTTGCCATGCTCTGCTGAGGCACCAAGTCAACACCTCAAGGTCATAAAAATGTTTCTCGCTTCCTGGAGAAGTTGTCGGAAATGACTCAATGATTTGGCCACTGAACCACTTTAATGAGATCACTTACCACCAACGAGAGCTTGTTGGGGTCTCCTGGTGGGTAAGGTAGGGATGTTAGACCGGAGCGCACTTGGTAGTCACGGTAACCACCACCAACAGACAGGACTGTGACATTCCTGAGCCTGTTTGCCTGGTTCACCCACTTCTGCTTTACTGCAGAGTAGAAGTCTACAGAGCAGGAACATTTTTATAAATTAACCTTTTACATTCTGAACATCTTTTATTTCTGTATTTTCAGACTAAAATGAATTGGAATCTTGAATCTAGGTTTCCAGAGGGTGATTGATGGAAAACATGTGGTGGCATTATCACTTTTTCTCTATAGGTATGTGAAAGGTTAAATGCCAGTTCAAATTGTTAATTCTGTCTTTCTGAATGAAGGTACTGTCTGTAAATAACACTGCGGAACAATTTGAAAAAAAAAAAAATCTGTTGACCTACATTTTTATGCTGAATTGGCATGCTGATTCCAAAATTGCAATCAGTTTTTTTTCTAGCACCTCAAGTTTTTTTCTCCACAGCTTACCCTCCAGATAAGCAAAACTTCACTGATTAGCTGTAGTAAGACTTGCCAGCTAATCCTAGCATCAAGACTGAATAAGAAAAACTTACTTGAACAAGGAGTGAAGGTATCATACTTTCAAACCGGAGAAAGTTTATTTCTGCAATACTTTCGAAGTGACAGGGGCTTTGTGTTTTGCCTTTTGTTTTTTTGTTTTTTAAGAAAACAGGGATCCTATAGTTCAAAAACTTGACGTGATAGAAAAAAACTTAGATCAGTTTTAAATTCCGCTCAGACATCACCTGTCTGCTTGATTGAGGACTCGTCCTTTATTTGGCAGGTGGTTGACCACCACCGGAATTTTCTTTTAAAAACTGTACACCAAAATATGAACTTCCAAAGTACCCATTACTAACGACCAGCAAGAAGAGTCCTCCTTACCGAGCAGGTACGGGTCAAGGGCCAGCACAGGAGCCACATGAGGGGAGGCCTGGGTGATGATGAGGCTGACCAGACTTGTGTTGAAGCGGGGTAAAGTGAACAGTGCTCGGGCCACCACTCCTCCCATGGAGTGGCCCACGAGCACCACACTCTGAGGGGGGGTTTTAAGGTGCTGGCAATTCAAGAAAGTGAGAAAACAGACTGTTAAAACCCAAACCAGCTCAGGTAAATGACCTGTGGCTGCTGAAAATTTAACACTGGACATCAAACTAGAGAAACAGGAGCAGCATTGTGTCATTCCAATGTTGTTTTTGGTTGGTGTTTACATCTAAAATATCTGTGATGCTTTTTCTCCTCAATCAGACCAATGAATACTCCTCATTAGTAAAAACCTACTTATTGTTGTTGCTACTACCAACCACGTTTTCAACATGTCTGCAAATTCACTACGAGTGGTACATGTTTGCTGTGTCAATTTGTTCATCACATTATCAAGATTTCCACATTTCCAAAACCCACCTCAAGAATATCATAAAAAACTTGTGCATTTGAGATTTTTATAACTTAACTGATGACTATGACTATGCCATAGCCCCGGCATGCTAATTCAGGTCTAATACCTTGGTTAAATGTAACTGAGATCTCAAATCACTTTGGGTGCCCAAGTTTTGCATACGCCACGATTATGTTTTAGTTTTTGATGATCAAATAGGAATTGACATCTTTTAATAATACTGCACTTTCCATAATATAGAGATACAGAGAATATATACTGTATCTGTAAAAGGGGTGTCCAGAGTTTTGCAAACCACTTTACAAGTGAAAGCTAAATAAGACGTGATGTCAATAAGCTCCATAAAGATGGATAACACATTTTTGTTTTTTATAAGGTCAAGGTTGTCAACCCCTGTGGAAAAAAAAACTAAGAGCTCTGTATTTGCAAGCAACAGTACCACATCAAGGGACACACACACACACAGTACCAACTGTTAGCTATAGCCCTGAGTTGTGTCTGTTACTTTAAATGAGTGACCTTTCTTTCTATCAAATGTTGCAATTCGACATGAGTAGTTTCTGGTTTTGATTTAATTACTTTGAGGGATATCTTTGGCTGATACGACTTTGAGCAAAAATCCTTTCAGTGCAGCTTAGTTGTTTTCTTGTGACTTTGAATTCATTTATCCAAGAGTTGATTGCTAAAACACTATTACAGCCAGGTATAGCCGCTGGCATTTAACCAACTATGTATCTGCTGATTGATTGCATGCCTCAACGTTAATTGTAGAGGGTGGATCATCATATGCGTGTGATATGTATCCCCCGCACTGAAATATTACTCGACCAGCATCATCCATCATGCACATGCTCTGATGAGTAGATGATATTTGAGGCCTGACCTTGTAAAGCTTCAGGATGGCCTTTATGCTCTCATGCAGGAAGTGTGTCTGCTGGTGCAAACTGCCACCATAAAGGGCCACCAGCTCCTCATTGAAGTCCACAGTGAAGATGTTGAAGTGGAGACCTCCCATGTTTTCAGCCTTCCTTAAAGCCACCGAGCCGAGGGAGCGAGCTTAGACAGAAGACAAGCAGTGCTGGGTGTTTTTATTTTTAAACAATTTTGTATACAAAAAAAAGTGTGAATTTGTTTAATAGCTGTTATCAAAGCATCCATTTAATATTTGGATGGAGAGTTAATTGGATTTAATGATCATATACCTTTAACAGATGGAGTACTTTCCAATTAAACAGAAATAGTCACATTTTTTCAAGTCAAAAATTAATTGTATTTGTGCAACCCAGAATCACAAATGACATAAACTCAGTGGGCTTTACGAACAATTTCTGAACGACACCTTCTGTTCTTATTCTCTTGATTTGGATGGAATATTATTCATCTTTACCAATCACCTCCATAGTTTTGCTGTAATGCTATTTTGCTGCAATCAATTGCATACGTTTTAATTACTGATGCGAGTCGGTTCTTGACCCTTAGCTGCCACAAAATTTTGAATACATTTACGTCAATCGTATTTCTATAGGAAGACCTCTCGGTGACAGTGGGGTATTATGGAGCTGTTGTACCTGCTTATTTTGGTTATAAAATAACAGCTTTAATTGAATCAATTAAACAAAAAGTTGAAACCACTGCGAGATTGTAGTAGGAAAGTGCAATACAACAGCCCTGCAATAAATCCCCCGACATGAGGATTGTGGTGTTTGATTTTTAGACAATCTGTTTGAGATAGATATTTATTTATTAGTCATTTTGGGGCTGTAATTTGTGGTGCTGTAAAACTGTACCGCCTTAGACTGGGGTGTTCCTTATATTTTGGCCAATCTATTCACATAAATTAGGGTGACAAAACATAAGGAACACCTCTCAGTGTAAGGTGAAGTACAGTTCAAGAGCATCGCTTGAAATAAATCAACAGCTCTTTCAGAAACATTCAATAAAAACCAAGCATTTCAATCATCATGAAGAGAGGATTTACTGCAGGGCTGATGTACTATGTGTCATACTAGCCTTCAGTGGTTTCAGTGTTGTGGCTTAATGGTATACATCTTGAGGAAATGTTAAGATCAGAGAGCATGGACCATCTACACAAACAACACAGATCAGTCAGTGTGACTGTAAAATGAGTTTTCACACAAATAAATGTGTGGGCGTTCCCTCCTACACATAACTGATGGCGATGGGGGCGAGATGATGGGGACCAGCATCATCGCAGGACGGCTCTGTACCACACATAACTCAATACTGTAATTACCAGTTTATTGGGATGCAATGATATATGTATTAATTATTTCTATTTCTATTTTTTCATCGTTATCATCACAACACATTAAATTTGGAGTGTTTACACATACAGAAATGTACAAACCGCAATTATAACAAACACAACATCATGTAGTAATGCATGTAAATTCTGTACACAGAACCACAGTCGTCCCCTGCATCATTGTGTGCGTCAACAGTGTATAAAGGCAAACATCACATTTCAAGTATTCAAATCCAGACTGTCCATCTCCTATCAAAAGCGCTAACTGAACTCAAACCAGGGTCTTTCTCTAAACCTTAGCAGGCCTTAGCTATAGTGAAGATGCATCTTACCTTGGCCAGAGGTTATAAGGTCGTCTGTGCTCCTGTTTGTCTGTCTTGTTATCATAAACACTCAAAAAGTGATGAACTTAAAAATTGATCTGCCATCAAAACCACAATAATTACAACGTTCAAAGGGTTTGGAGGATTTAAGAGTTAAAAGGCTTAATGGAAACCTCATTGCGAGATAGAGCCAAGACGCGAGCTGAGATTGTCCTGACTGGGAGAGGTTTGCGCTTCTAGTTATTTTCAATTTTTAGGGCCTGACCATCAAAGCAATTTGATGACCATGAGAACCCTATTGGAACTTTAAACGATTACCATTACTATTTTACATTCCTCCAAAAGATAACATTTTTGAAGGCCTAGCCATGTTCGATGTCGCTTGAAACTAGTTGCTAAAGATGGGGACTGAGTTTTAAAAAAAAAGTCTTCAGGCTTTTTTTAAGGGTTATTTATTATTATTATTATTATTATTATTATTATTATTATTATTATTATTATTATTATTATTATCAACACCATCATAATTATTTTCAAATCCGGACAATTCAGCAAACATTTCTCACACACGAGGGTAAAACCTTCATGTGTTGAGGTCTATATTCATCTGTGGATTAACACACATTTGCTGATCAAGTGAGTATTTTTGGCAGTCAGGAGGTGTGTCTGTGTATGTGTGTGTGGGGGTGGATTAAATCAAAATAAACTACTGTGTGTGTGTGTGTGTGTGTGTGTGTGTGTGTGTGTGTGTGTGTGTGTGCGTGTGTGTGTTTCTGGTGATTAAGTAACATGTAACCCAGCACACCAGTGACTTGCTGCTGTTTTTTTAAATAGTTTTTTGACTGTAAAGCTCTATGGCACAAAGGAATATCAAATCAGAAGCATCTTAGCAGCAGTTTGTTACGACAAATATTGAATATCACACACATACGCTTTGATATTTACGAGAAGAGTACAATTTGTTAATTTAAAAAAATGAAAACTTTACCAATATAACAGTACAAAATACACCATACACACCTCCAATATGTCCCAATTATTGTTTATGCATCTGGATTGCTACGCACTGTGATGCACTTTAAAACATACAAGTGAAACCTCTTCATGAAGCCTCTCTTAATCTTTTGGACTTACCTTGTTTATAACTGCCTGCATTTCCAGGCAGGAACAGCACAGGGGCACCGGTTAGCTTCAGTTCGCGGGTCTCCTGAGCGTACAGACCCTCCCCGTACAGGTAGAGGCCATATGCTGGGTACAGCCTCGCCACACGACGCGGCAGCGCCACACGCTGTGAACCCACACAGACACGGGTGAGGTGACGGGCCGCCACGCTCACAACCATCCTCAGACATTTCAGTCACATTTCACTTCACCAAACCTCACATGGCATTCTTAAAATAAAAATAAGAAAAAGGAAAAACCGACTTTTGCTCTAACTTCTTCTAAATATCTGCACTAATTATATGAAATGTTCTGAAAGGCTGAAAAAGTCTGATGACCACCCCCAGCCAAAAGTGCATTTCTGAAGGTGACATACTGTAGATATGAACACTTCTGGACTGCATGTTCCCATTCACATCAGAGAAAGTTGTTTAGCTGAGATGGCAAGATGACCAGATGCTCCCATCTCCTGATCTGGCCCAAACAACATCCCTCCACTAAATCTAACAGGTTTTGTTCTTTTTGCTGTGTCAAAACAGAAAGGCTGACTGTGCTTCAGTTGTGTGGCTCCTCTTTCTATGATGTTAGCAGAGCTGGTGGTGGCTCACTTCTGCTAAAAAAGACCGCAGAAAAACGCCGAATACCATCCGTTTGCTGTTGTTTTCAATGCAAGCCATTCGCAGACCCTCGTTATCAGAAGTGGTGTGTGTATTATACACGATGCAGACTACCACCAAGAACTGGGAAATACTATAAAAATGCCGTACAACTTCCCGTTGAGCACCTCTGACCGTCAGTCCATTGTGAAGTCACTGTGAAGCAGCAACATTTTTTTTTGCATTCAACAATTGTGCTGAGAGTGTCCTGATTCACTGGACAAAATGCACTGCCCACACAGCTATGGCAAAAGTTGTCATACTTGTGCATAACAGGAAGAGCATAATGAGGTTGATGAACATGCAGTCCAGTGCCTCCAGCTGCGCCCCACTCATGGACAGATGAGCACGAGAACAGAAGCTACACTGCTGTGCTAACATCTTGACCTGTGTTCGCCTGACTGACACATACACCCAGCCATCCATCCAAACATCCATCCATCTCTAGCAAAGCTGGTGTGCTGGTGATCTGCTAAGAGGATTCAAGGATCACCATCTGATTTATTGTTTCATAATCTGGCTAATTTTAGCCAATTTAATCTGGATCATCCATCAAGCAGCCACACCTCCAGCCAGCCAGCCAGCAGTCAGGTGCGTGTGGCCACAATAGCATCTACTGGGGGTGGGGGGGCGTTACGGGAAACACTGACGTTACTTGCTGTGACTAGTAACGTTACGTTCATTCATGAGACAGTACATGCTTGGCACGGATATTTAACCTCATGTTGTCCATTTCGGTCGAACTTTGTTCGCCGTGTTGCGCCGAACGTGCGAATTATCTCGGCAAATTTCGCGGCACACAAACAGCTACAGGTAATTCCACAGATACTGGACGCCGCGTAAACGGTAACGTCGAGGCTGGCTACGTACCCGGTACTCTGGGTATTCAAACATGTAGGTCATACTGCATCTGTTCTCCTCGAAGCCAGTCAGCAACTCTCGCAGGCCAACCGCCAGCAGCCCCAGCGCGAACCCGTAGAAGGCCACGGTGGCGAAATTCATGATTCGAATCCGGCGTCTTTACTCATGGGTGGCTGCTCTCCACGTTTGAGCCTTCATTGTGAACACTCCCCGTCAGGGAAGACACGAGAGGCTGTCACACACACACACACGCGCGCGCTCACACACACACGCAACGCACACCGGCTGAACCGAACAGGAACCATACTATACAAACATAGCTGATTGGCAGGCCACTCGGCCAATGGGAGGAGAGCATCCAAGAAAACGGACCAATAGGAGAGCAAATGGCTACTGACAGTAACCATACAAGGAAGCGCTTGCGTTACGAGTTTTCTCATTTCATAATATTTTTTACAGCTTTTCTCCCATTTCATGTCTGATCTTCAGTACTTCTATGATTGTAAATACACATTTTATTTCATCTACTACCACACTAACATTCAGGAATCCAAAAGAGGAGAACTATAACGGGGGAAAAAATGTGAAAGGAAATTCATTCAACACACTTTATTATTTAGAATATTTATTCATATTTAACAAAACAATTACATGTCTGCAGCAGCTGCATGAGGCTGCTTGAACAATTTAATAAACAAATGTCATAACATACTACTGTATAGATAAAAATGAGCAGCAGGGCCACAACTCTTCAACAGGTTCAATATTTTGTGTGGGGGAAAAAATACAGATCAATCTAAACAAAAAAGTGTCTGTAACTCAATTATGCTACACAGGGCAATGCTGAGTCAGAAGCTGACTGGGCTTTAAAAAAAACTAAAGACAAAATGGTGAGTTTCAAAAAGCACAACACAATGTGCATTTTCTCCACATTTTGTTTTTTTTAAGCGTTTTTTTTTTTTTTGCACCTTTAAACATATTCTGCATTTAAGAATGACATACACACAGTAGCAACTCTAAAACTGGCCAAAGAAAGCAGACACTCATTGTTGACACGTTCATCAATCACATAATCAGTCATCACTAAAATCAGGTCCTGTCTCTAAATTATCCTGCTATGAGACCATAGCCATTTAGTGCTTCGGGACATATCCAGTATTACAGGTTATTATATTAAGGCTATAGATCATTTGAAAATATGGTCCGGAATGTCCAAACCTCGGGGAGTTCACAGACCTTGAAATCAGAGAGACTTTAGACTTTACTTAAATCTGATTTTTGGCCCAAACAGCTGCATCTTGTTTTCCTTCTTTAGAATCTCTCAAGCTGGTTTCCAATGTAATTAAAGAAAATACTGGGAGAAATGTCACTTCTTTGATCAGTTTGCACTGCCTTATCTTCACCGACTCAGCACTTTAATCTAAGAGCTTGGAGTGTTCTATCTTCGTGATGGTCCAGTCTGCTGGCACCCCTTTCGTAAACTCCCTTTGAAATCTGTTAGCATTCCAAATCAAAAAGAAACATGAGTCAGGCAAAGTCTATGCAGGCCATAAAAAAATGCAAAAAACAAAAACAAAAAACGATATACTCACTCATAATTTGCAGTTAGCAGTTTCTTGGTTTCTGCCTTGCCCTCTCCAATAGCTACCTCAAAGACACGAGCTCCCTCCGTGTTGTTGTCAGGAAGACGTGCACTTGTTAAATACCAGAAACGCATCAGAATACTCACGAACTTTCTCCCTGGGGAAGATATACTGACACTGATGATGCACTCATGATGGTCTTTGTGTTTCTGATAATATGTTGACATATTTTATCAAATTTACAATGATTCTAAGGGCTGACCATTATCATCGTAGTAGATCCCCACATCTCCCGGTGTTGTGTACATGAGCTCGTCGGGTCCAGCAAAGAGGGCTTTCTTGTAGTTCGATGGTAGCAGGTTGCACTTTTCTTCAAGCTTCCCAATCAGCTGCAAGAAAATACAAATGAGCTGACACCAAACAAAGAGGTTAGACCTGTCTGCGCGCCAGCTGTCCTGTTTTTGCTACCTTTTTGTTCCTTTCTAGTCACTCCCACACATGACCCCCTCATCACAGGTTGCACCTTTAGTATGTAATGTGCTTTGAGCATCTCCTCAGTGTCATGCGACCTTCTTTGATTGTTTCTTTATATTTGTCTACAGATGAGTTCAAAGCCTCCAGGAGTCTCCTCACTGGCTTCCACTGCAGTTCAGGATTACTTTTAAGTTATTTCTGCTGATAAGGAACTCACTCGACTCGTGACTTCCTGCATCTCTGACCTTGTAAACACTCATATATCCTCCATTTTCATTCCATGTCATTCCCAAACCGCACTGTGAATGCACCAAAAATTATTAAGTAAAAGTCTAATTCTCTTGTGCGACTAAATTAAGGTATTCTGTAGAAGATTGCAACTGCGTATTATTTTCATTGGTGATTAATCTGTTAATTATGTTCCTCATCTAATGTCACTCTGCCCTGATTCGGGCACCGCGGGATATCATGTCACAGCAGCCTTGGATAAGGAACATAAGCTGATTAATCAAACATTAAAATAATAATTAATTATCATCAAGCCAGCTCTCATTATGTAAGGTTCACAGTTGGAACTTTTAAGTCCAGCCTGATATTCCTTTAAAGGTCTCACCTGCACTGTCACAACAATATCTCATTGTGTATTCTGTACATGTTTTGATTGTACATGTGCTGATGATCTTTGTTTTAACCTCACCTTTAAGACTGACACATGTAGTAATAAGCACACAACTATGTAAAACAACAAAAATGCATGATGGCTGAGTTTAGTTCAGCTGCTAAAGTTTCAGGGACCCTCGCATGACCCTTGGCTCATCCAGGCAGGATATCAACATCATGTTCTATTCAATTCAGGTGAGTCACCTCCAGGACTCACACTGTGCATGCTCACTCACCGATACTGCTAGCTGGAACAACAATAGAATCATGAATGTTACACGTGTGCTTTTCCTACTTCCACTACTCAACATGTTATCTGTGAAAAGCTTAATTATTATACTGAACATTTGATCGGTTACACTGACTTTAAGTGTTTGGTTTATGTGTGTGGACTTCCTGAACGGTTTAGATGTTTGTGTCAAACACGTTTTGATGGCAAAACATCAAATTTGGGCCCACTGAGTTCCCATACTCACGTCACTCGCCACCAGCCCCTCCAGAGCTTCAAACTGACACTTTGACAGCAGGCTGGAAACATGACAGAAGGCCTGCGAGAGGCATCAACAACGGACAAACAGTAATTAGGGGCTTTCAGAGTAAATATAGCACGAAGTGAACATGAGCCCTACGTCAGCTGACAGCTGCCTCAGCCGCACCTGCTTCGCTCCCTCGGTGAACTCCTCGATACTGAACTCCGTATCAAAGTAGGCTCTGATTAGAAAGAAATATATCCGGGTGCGGAACCAGATGAAGGGGTTCGGGATGCCCACCACCACCACTTTGTGCTTATTTTGACCACCGCGGCCGGAGCTGTACGGTCGGACCGCTGCTGATAGGACCGACAGCGGCGGTTTGCTGGCCCGCTTCAGGCTGATACTTTCATGCAGAAACACGCGAGTAATACTGAATGCTGATGAGAACCTCCAGCAACCTCTCAACATGGGTGACGCCATCTTGTTTTCACCGGAAGCTTTCCTGCCCGCTTAATGGTATCTTCCGGATCTAAACAAACTATACACATTTTAATACATGTGTATGTATGTAAAGATACATGCCTAAAACACACGCCAATGCGAAGGTAATATTGACTTTCATATTCACCATCAACCATACTATTTTATAACTTAAAGACCTTTTTTTTTTTAGTCAGCTTAAACCTCGTCGTTTCTCGTTTCTATGGGGAACTTTACTAATGTGACACTCGGGCGACTTGAGGAGTTCTGCGCGTTTGGCAGCATAAATGGCAGGAAAGCTGCAGGAAAGCGCGCCGGTGCCGGTGTTCGCGGACATGGACCGGGACGCTTTCCTCCGCGACGTTTATCCGCAGGTAGAGAACGCATCTCTGCTTCACCGCGATCATTCTCAAAACTTTTGAGTCTGTTTACATGGTCACGAAGTCTCTGCAGCATAAAAAAAAAATGCATTACAATTGAAATAAGTTGATTTACTGATGAACGGACATGTGCCATTATTAGTTCCGATAACTTACTAGAATTCTTTGGTAATTTAAGATGCGTTAAGGACCCCATAATCTTTGCTTTCAGCAGGTGAAATATGATATGCCTTTTCCTTTTCTTTTTTCTGTTTGTAGACTTAATATCTTCATGTCACACTGCTGGTCACGTAAAACAAGCTTCTTCTTCTTTTTAATATATAATATATCTAATATTGCTTGTGTGATATTTGAGTGTTCAAGCGATTTGGTAACAAACGCTGAAGTGTCCACTTAACATTTAGGCTATAACCATGTACATCTCCCACTCTGACTCGTGTCCTGCCAACAGGGTAAAAACTGTGTATATGTACAAATGAGCTGTGCGTGTTGCGTGCGATTTCGCACCTTCACCTACACCAACAAATGCAACTGGTTTTTCAGCGCAGACCGGCCGTGCTGCGGGGTGTGTGTCTTGGGCCGTGCCTGGAAAAGTGGAGCATTGACTACCTTGCAGAAAAAGGAGGCGACAAGGAGGTTAAGATTCACGTATCCGCTGTACCTCAGATGGACTTCCTTCACAAAAACTTTGTGTACAAGTGAGCCCCCTCTTATTCACAAACACACACACACACACACACACACACACACACACACACACACACACACACACACACGTTTCGGTTTAGGTTATGAGGAGCTGCCTTTGCCCCTAAAAGAGTAGACCAGTCCCCTCAATGTAATGTTACATTGTGAATGGATTTATGATTGATAACAGATCGATGATTCTAGATTTCTCATGCATGTCTCATAATCACAGGACTCTGCCATTCAGTGAATTTGTGAAAAGGGCATCTGAGAAGAAAAACTGCGACTTCTTCCTGTGTGAGGTACATGTCATAGCAACTGGCGGCATGAAAGAAAATGAATAACTTGACTTAAAAGTGAAAGACTTGTTACTCGAATGACTTGTTTGTGTCCATTTTACATTTTCATTTCAAATGTCAAATATAAAAATGATCAATATTGCTAGCGGGCTTGAGAGATGGACTGTGACTTGAAAAACAAGGACTTGCGATAAAGCCTGTTTGTCTCCTTGTAGGAAGAGAAGTATTACCTTCGATCACTAGGAGAGGATGTCAGAAAGGTATTTGGAGGAATCCAATTTCTAAAATTGGGAAAATGGAGCATTAGTTTTTATACTTTTGTACTGAGATATTTTGTGTAACCATATTATCCATGAAGTTTGACTCAACAGTCCTCCAGCTGGGGATATAGATGTGAAAACGATTTCGGCATTTCCTATCTTGTAGGAGCCGGCTGATCTCAGCAAACAGTTTCCAGACTTGGCGGAGGACTTTCACGTCCCGCCCTTCTTTGACCCGGCTCAGCTTTTCTCCAGCGTGTTCCGCATCAGCTCCTGCGGCCTGCAGCTGTGGACCCACTATGATGTGAGTGTTTGAAGATATAGCAGTGGCATTTGGACAGGAGCTGCAAGGGGACAAAAACAAGTCAGCAGTAAGATACCCGATTGCATACCTGATTTCTCAGAAAGTGGGCATAAATCATTTAATGCTTCTCCTCTCCCAGGAAATAACATTTGTAGGATACCAGCCTCTGCAAGCTCCCCCACCTTCTGCTCTTTGCATGTTCGTCCATCCTCCCAGGTAATGGATAACCTGCTGGCTCAGGTGACAGGCATGAAGAGAGTGGTCCTCTACAGCCCCCAGGATGCATTGCATCTCTACCTGTCTGGCAAGTAGAACAGTTAGTGGACAAGTCTTTTATACTGATACTACTTGCATCAGTACATAGGGGTCCTATTTTTTTTTTAGAGCTTTACAATGTCATAATGTCACTTGTAATTGTAATTGAACCTGTCAGGTGATAAGTCAGAGGTCCTGGACATCGACTCCCCGGACCTGAACCTGTTTCCCGAGTTTGTGAAAGCAACAAGATATGAGTGTGTGCTGGAGCCTGGAGATCTGCTATTTATTCCTGGTGAGATGATTATCGTATTTTTCACAAAGAAGATATGAGACACATTAGAGTCAGTACATTCAAGAATTGAAGTTACAGTCACAACATTCCCACTGTTTTCGCAGCCCTGTGGTTCCACAACACCCTGGCACTGCAGTTCGGTGTGGGCGTCAATGTGTTCTGGCGCCATCTACCTGCAGACAGCTATGACAAAAAGGACCTGTACGGCAATAAAGACCCGGTGGCTGCAACCCGAGCCCTTCAGGCACTAGAGAGGGCCCTGCACAGTCTTAATGAACTCCCACCTGATCACCGAGACTTCTATGGCCGGCGTATGATTCAGCGAATCCAAAAGAGGACGTACTGTGACAGTCAGCCAAGCACGAGCACGCAGGAGGATGCTGGATTTTCATTACAGAGCAATCCTTCCACCAAACCTGGAGTCCAGACCAATGTGGAGTCGTCTCGAAAACACTTCTGATGCATGAATGTTTTTGTTAATTTGGCTTCCAGTTGGGATGTAAATTGTTATAGATGTTGTTGTAACCAATTATGAAGAAATTTGAAGAAACACAGCTGACAAGAATCAACATCAACGTACCGCTGAGCAGCTGCAGCGCTCCACTTAAAGCATCAAGTTTCTGTAACAGCAGGCGTCTTCAACAGAGACACTGGAGTGATTTTCAAACGTTTATCCGTTTTCCTTATAGCTGACCAACACCAACAACTGCAGACACAAATGGTCATTACAAGACACTGCCCCCTTTTGTTTCCCTTGACATATCTTTGGAGAGAAAATCAGCATTGGAGGAGCATTACGTGAAAGGAACAGCAGACTCTGACGCACGACTGGAACGTAGAGGAATAAAAATTTGTTTTAACATGAGATGACTTTTGGTTCTGCTATGCGACTACTGTTTAAATGCTTCTGGTTATTCTCATCACCATCTGTGACCATCAAGATCTCGGCCAATAGCGTCTCTGCAGGTAAACAAGTCTGTGTGTACAGTACCAAACCCTTACTGCGTGCCCGACGGAACCTCTCGGCACACCCTGGCACCCTGCGCTCTGTTGCTTACGGTATGATGGGGTGTCATGCAGAGAGGTGGATGCACCGGACACTGGAGCTGTGGACTGGGGCTGAGACCCGGCTTTTATTGGCTCACAGTGACGGGTTTCATCTCTGCTGCACTGGCTGCTGCTTCCTTACACCGAAGGGAAAGTACTTTTTTTTTCTTTTTTTTTTGTAGTTCACGTTCTTGTACAAACGAAACAATGTGCAAAATAATGGTTGAACAATCACAACAATTACTACACATTCAAATGAACTAAGGAGCTCAACATATGATTGTGTACCAAACAAAAGACAAAGAAATCTTAGGAAATAACAGAACGTAGGATTCACCCTAACTGAAACACTTTCCACTGACTGGCCGCACAGCCACAGCTAGCCAGCACTGTTGTTAGCATCTCCATACAAAACATATCTCAAAACCACATAGTTGTTAATTAACTTTTGTTTTTATTTTAAAAGCCAAACGTTGTGACGAATGGTTTTACAAAAGATATTTCAAGCTGATGCAGGACAGCTATATTGTTTATTTTGCACCGGAGGGAAACTAGACGTTGAAATCATAGGGTCTGCGCATGGTGTCCCATCATGGATAAACTGCCTAAAAATCAGAATTCAGAGGGGGGTGTATGCAGTGGGCTAACTCAGCGACTGCCCCACAGATAGATTATATTTCATATGTTAAATTTGATTTCTTTGCAAAGCAATTTGTAACTGTTTTGCTACATACAAGTTGTGTATTATTATTCGTCAGTGCTGACACATCAGGAGTTTCTGATGATCGTGGAAACTCTTCCAGTGGGCTTGTCTGTACACCAGATGCAACAAACTAACTTTGATTCATTTACTGTCATTCGCTTTACGTCTCTCATGTGCACATCATGTCTTTTCATGTCATGTCATGGCAACAGTGGTGACGTTTGATTGACGTAAGACTTTTCAGGCCCTTTCAATTCCTCATTGTGCATGCCGACTTGGCTGCAAATTGCCTGGCTGCCAACCTCTGCTGGAGAGTCGAAGCGTCCTTGAGTTTAGATAGTAAAATGTTGGGTTACTCATCTGTAGATGATCTTGAGGAAAACCCACTTGCTGTTAAAAAAAAAAAAAAAAAAGATTTTGGCAGAGTCCAGAGACAACAAGTGGTCATTTATTCTATCATATAAATTCATTGCATATATAATGATTAAGGCTTAAATTCATATAGAATGTTGTTCAATATAAAAAATACGCAGTCACAGTTTAGGTGGAAATTGTCATTTTATTGATGTAACATTATTTGTTATTAATCCTGGAGCAGGTGTGGATTGTATCATGTAGAGATCTGAAGAGTAGATACTTTGTTTGAGGGTATAACATTGATATTGCAGTTAGGGGAAAAAAAGATAGTGATTACTTTTTTTTTTTTTAATGATACTATAACTTCTTTTGCAATATGGAGATAATAGAAGGTCAGGTTGCAAGGAGACCACATAGGCGTCTTTCGGTATTTGGAGCTGCTGCCAAAGCTTTCTTACCAGTCAAAGGTCTGATGATTTTGTTCTGACATTTCTGAAAAGACAGGAACGTGTCAGCAGCTCTGTGAGCTTTATGCTTGACTAATGCTTGTCTACTTGCTGCTGTATGAATCAGTTCTGTCTTTTTTTGAGAAAGTTGGATGGATATCAAAAACTTGCAGACAATAACTCATCAGCAAAACTGCTGTTAAACCACAAATCATGCTTTTTGCCAATTCGCAGTAAGTATTTAAATGGTTCACACTTTAAGCCTCCTACATGGTTTACTGGGTCCAGTGTCAGATGGTCTTAATTTTGGTAACAGCTCCTTTACATGTAGCTTCTCTTTGCTCACGTGCACGTAATAGATCTTCCTAATAGAGCTGCACTTGAACGACCACACGAAGGTGAAATAGTTACTAACATGCAGCCCATCAACACATTAATTAGCAGTCACTTCCAAGCTCTGCTGAAGTTCAGACTTGGTAGGTCTGATGCTGTTGTCTAGCAATGATGCAGAATGGTTGTGCTTTGACTTATGTGGAATAATCAGAGAGCAAGTTAGAAGTGTTAGGATCTTTTTCTTGACCCTCTTCGGTTCTTTTGTCGAAACAGCTCCAAGAAGTGTCTAAACTCCAGGTCTCAGATGTAGCCAATTTATTATGACCGTACGCATTGTGGGCATTACAGCGCTGGTCTCTGTCCCTGCACAACATGCAGGTTGATACAATACGAGAAGACCCCCGAGTTTTTTGTTGGGGTATGCCATACCCAATTTGGTTCACTCAATGACATCATCTTCAAAGACATCTTAACAGACTCAATGATATCACATAGTTACGGACAAGGCGTGGACACAGTCATTTAAAGGGGCCCAACGATATTAAACATAGGCATGCTAGCATTTGTCATGCTAACACCTGTTATAATATTTGAACATGGCCAATTATCTAACAATTACCCCATTTGATATAATTTCATTATGTCACTCAAAAGAAGTAGGGATCTGTTGTCCACATTAAAATGTGAGAACACTTCAAGCACTCAAACCAACAGGGCCCCAAACGGCTCTCTGTACTGTTCTGAGGAGGACCGTTTCAGCCTACTTACAGTCTTCTGCTGTGGGGTCCGCGGGTGTTGCCGCCCCATGGCCCTGACTGAAGTATTTAGCAGCTCTTGGCAGCTGCTGAAGCCTTCAGCATCAGGCAGTGATGGGCCTGCAGTCACAGCGAGTTGACCACAGAAATGTGACTTGCGCAGTTCTGCTGGTTACTTTGATAACGTGACATCTGAACAGAAGGGCCTAGAAGATTCATCTTGATGCAGAAGTGGGGGACCCTGGCTCCAGTGGTGGCCACCTAGAAGCGGCAGGGCTGAGGCTGCAGCCAGTTCAGAACAGTGGAGGAATCAGTCCAATATATAATGCTAGTGATGGACGGCGGCCAGCTGGACACCAGCATGGGCAGCACAAAGCACCAGTCTTGGGGACTGACTGCTGCCGGACTGCGGCTACCCGCAATCTGGCCGCAAGGAAAGCCAGTCGGATGTTACCTGACTGATCCACAGTCCTGAGATAGGCCACTGCTCCACATGCGCGCTCAGAGGCATCTGTGAAGATGTGAATGGCCTGAGTAAATGCGGTCACATCAGTTCCCAGCTGCACATATAACCGGGAGAAGGAGATGGAAGGAAGCTGATGAAGCTCACTCTCCCATGCGTGCGACAGCTGGAGTATGTCCTCTGGAAGTTGTGGGTCATCCCAGTCTTTTGGTGCTTCACACACACTGCACAGTGTTGCTCTCAATGCACACTGTTACTTTTTGTAGTGTTTATTTTTTCAGATTTTTAGATACATTTTATTTACTTATTTTTATTTTATTTACTTATTCTTGCATGTATATTTGCCTGTTGACAGCTACGCGCATCTACACAGTAAGCTTAATTCATAGTATGTAATCTAATTACCTACATGGCAATAAAGGCAATCTGATTCTGCTTCTGTAGGAGCTAAACCCAGTGGGAAAATTTCCTACACACCCTCTTAGTAATATTCAGTAAAACACTGAATTAATTGGGCGGCATCCTGATGATCTGCATATCGACCAAACTGTCTGTTGTAACAAATATTCAACATTATTCAACATTAACCGAATCAAACATGGTCAATTTTCTAGCATTTTGCTGTTGGCTCGGTAGCACAAGTCCATCTCTTGAAGAATATCAGCCTGCCTCTGGATCATCTGCTCGGGGGTAAGGGTGTAAGGAGAGAGGTAACGGAGGTCATGGTCATCCTCAGGGTCTTCAGGGTCTTCAGTCTCCCAACCACCGGGCTCATTGGTTGAGATCAAAGGAATCTCTTCCAGACTAAGTGGGGACATTTGGTAAGGTGGAGGTGACGGGTATTTATCATTTATGGTGGTGATGATGCATTTACAGCACAGGTGTTTGATACAGGAGATATAACAGCAGCAACAGAAGATCAATAAGGTGGCTGAGGCCAGGAGGGCCACTAATACAGAGATTGCAGTTTTCCATTTGCCAAAGGTGCGGCAAAGCCAATCACAGAGGGGATTGTCTGTGCCACAGTGCTCTACCATTTCTTCAGATAGGGTTTTTAGACCTGATAAGGCCCGAGTTAGGGAGTCATCAGGGGCTGTGTTGTTGGGGATGAACACAGAGCAGTCTTAGCGCAAACACTGGAATGCTAGGAACTCCTATGGCATCTATGTAGGTGGGTTGGGGTTAGGATTAGGCTGAGGGACCTATTAACTAGCGTATACAGTCTCTGGTTACCAGAATACTACATTTAACTAATCTGAAGTGATTTGTCAACAAAGGGCTTAAAAAGATTCCAATTCACGCAGAATGCTAAACCCTACATTTTTGGCTACCTGCACTCTGAATTTGAGAATAACACTGGACGATGAGCAATGGAAAACATACTAAAACCCATTAATTGGGCAAACAAAATTTTAACTTTATGGCTTGAGTATAACTGCAAAACAGGAGAGGCGCTAACTGCAGCTAGCATCGTGTCTGATGAACATCTATGAGACCTCCAGGAGGCGACTGCCCCTGAAAACCCTAACCCTTTTTTATAAAGTATGGCATTAACAATGCCATACTTTTCAGGCATATACTGATGAAAGTATTCTCCAATTCTATAAGCTGTAGCCATTCTAATGTTAAAGTGGAGACAAACTGCTTTCTTTTCTTTGGCTCATCACTGGTCATTGGTAATGACACAAATACCTCTCCACCTCAGCCCAGTGGCTTTTCCTGTGTAGTCCTCCCTTCTGTATTTTCCCATCACATTGTCAGTGAGGCAGCGCTCACAAGGACTGAGGCTGAGTAATCGTGACAGTGCCTGTCTTAGGTTGTCCTAAGGTTTTGAGGTGGAATCTTGCCCCTCATGGGCTATCCAGCCTTCCATACTCGTTGGCTACAGGCAGCCGAGTGGGAAAGGGTGTCTTGAACGCAGGGGACTGGCCAATTGCTTATTCTATTTGTATTATAATTTTTTCTCCCTTAGTAAAGTCAGGATGTGCCACTGGTAGAGAAGGAGCATAGCCCAGGTGACACTGACACAGGAGGTGGCTCGGCAGTCAAGACAGTGTGAATGGCTCTCAGCGGGCACGCCTAATATGCTTTGGTGTCATGACTGTATGACATCATATAGTTTATTAAAGTATAGTTGCCATAGTGATGGAGCTATCAATGCAAAAAAAAAAAAAAAGGGTTAGCAGTAGCAACATCAAAGCATGTCCATTTATTTCAATAGCACTTTTTTTTAAAGAAAACATCTAATATTTTAACTTTAAAAGTTATTTTTGTCATTCATAAAATGACCATGTTAATAGACGCGTGGTTTCTGTAGCTTATAGTATGCAGAAGTATTTTGTCAGTGTATCACACGACACACACGAGTGAGCAGCACAGTCCATGCATTCCTCACGTCATATGAGTTCTGTATTTTCTGAGTTTGTTTGTTGTTTTATCCATGAGGCTCATGGTGATTATGGTGCCAAATCAGTCACTTTTCGCCAGTCAAATGTAAACAGTTCCATTGCAATTCCTAATAGTAATCCACAAGTGAAGGTATTATTAAACATCTAATTCAAAATACCGTGTCTATTTTCTTAGAATCCAGGCAATCACTCTGGCTCAAACAGGAGCATACGTCAACACGGTGTTAAAAATGTTTTCATTTTTCCTCATGTAAAATTTAGGAAAAAAAAAAAAAAATGTTATAACCGTTCTTGCTACACCAATTTGAGAACAAGTTTTGCCAGCCCAGCTATTTGTGACTTTTATGTGCAATGCAACTTTGCAACCACTGCCGAGTGAGGCTAATTTTTGGTCAGTGAGGTATTTTATGACATAATGCAGTACCTTTAAACTCTCTCTGCTGCTTTGATGCTTTAATACTGACATTAGCCCTTAATGCATGAAAGGGAAGGTGTAAGGACACCTCCCAACCTGAAAGGATTCAAGAAAAACTTGAGAAGATGGAAAAGGTAGAGAGACTGTGGAAAGAAAATGATTACGTGGAGAAAACCCTCGCAGTGATTAAACCAGATGCAATTCACAAAAGTGAAGAGATTGAAGACATCATCCTCAAGGCGGGCTTCACCATCCTGCAGAAGCAGAAGCTGCAGCTAAGTAAAGAGCAGTGCAATGACTTCTACGCCCACCACTATGGAAAGAGATTCTTTGCCAATTTGATTGGCTTTATGAGCTCTGGCCCCATCATTGCCATGGTTCTGGCCCGCTACAACGCAATAGCCCAGTGGAAGTCCATCATGGGACCGGCCAACAACGCCAAGGCCACAAAAAGTCATCCAAAATGCCTTAGAGCAAAATATGGCACTTCAGATGTGAAGAATGCACTCCACGGCAGTGAGTCATTTCAGGCGGCTGAGAGGGAGATTAAATTTATCTTCCCAAATACTGTATACAAGCCCTTTATTCAAAGAGAAGCAACTGAAGAGTACCTGAACAGATATGTGAACCCGACTCTGTTACATGGACTCGTTGAACTCTGCGAACAGAAACCAATCAACCCCTGTATTTGGCTTGCTGACTGGCTGGTCAAACATGATCCAAACAGGCCTCAAATACATGATGGCCCTATTGTAGAAGAAGCAGAATAACAATCTGGGAAAAGCAGGGTAGAATACATCATTCGAGACAAGGCTATTTCGATTTTTAATTGATTTCATGCTTTTTCATTGCTAAATAAAATAAATTCAAATGGAAAAAAGGACACCTATGAAGTCTGACAGACAGAACGTAGAATCACCGCCCTGCAGTTGCATGACTCAGTGACCCACTCAAGTTGCTGTTCATAATCCATGTAGCACAAGCTTTGAATTAATTGTATGGAGTAGAAAAATGACACCTCATTTCAACCTGTTAGACATTTGTCTAAAATGTTATTATCATTGTATGATTTGTGGCCAAATACATGCATGGTGATTTCATAATCTTGACCACTGACCACCATTATTTAATCAGTTTGTCCCTGAGTCGAAGTGAGCATTTGCACCAAAGCTAAATTTCCTCCAGAAACTTTGGAAATATTGCATTGAGAAAATAGCTCACAGTGAAGTTCACCTTTGATATTTTGATCAAAAATGCAATTTGTCATTTTAGATCATTTTGTGACATTTGGTCATAATCAGAAGTGTTATGGCCATAAATATGTCTTGTGTTACTGTCACAGTAACCTTCGAATGAAATCTTCATGAGAATAGGATGAATCTCAGCAGAGCTGGCCTTTCATCATTCAGATACAAAATGTTCTCTTTTCTTTTGAGAAATTTGTCATAAGTCAAGCTTGTCACAACATGTAACAGAGATATGACAATAAGTGTTCCATTAGGCTCGTTGACCTTGACCTTTTCACCACCAAAAACCGACAATTTCATCACTGAGCAGAGGATTACCTCTGTACCAAATTTGAAGGCGTTCCCTCCAGGCGTCTGAGATGTGAGAAAGGGCGTTAATGAGGCAAAGCTCCAACTTAAAACAGCTCATGAAAAACGTGTGAACACCTGAAAAACAGAGAAGGTGGAAAAATTGACAAAGAAAACTCCAGCAATTATAAAACCAGATGCACGAGATTGAACAAATTAGGAAGGAAAAAAAAGGTAGAGACTGTGGAAAGAAACTGATTATGTGGAGAAAAATAGCAATTATTAAACCAGATGCAATTCACAAAAGTGAAGAGATTGAAGACATCCTCCTCAAAGCGGGCTTCACCGTCCTGCAGAAGCAGAAGCTGCAGCTACGTCAAGAGAAGTGCAATGACTTCTACGCCCACGACTGTGGAAAGAGATTCTTTGCCAATTTGATTGGCTTTGTGAGCTCTTCCCATCATTGCCATGGTTCTGGCCCGCTACAAGGCAATAGCCCAGTGGAAGTCCATCATGGGACCAGCCAACAACGCAAAAATCATTAAGGCTTATGCTGCATGCCAAGAGCAAAATAAGGCACTTCAAATGTGAAGAACGTACTCCGCGGCAGCAAGTCGTCTCAGACAGCTCACAGAGATTAAATTTATCTTCCCAAATACCATAATCGGGTCTTTTACCCAACAAAAGCAAACCGATGGATACCTGAACA
>CAAKHG010013853.1:0-19355 GCA_901007715.1 Dactylopterus volitans
TGTGTGTGTGTGCAAAGACCGATTATGAGAACCTGTGAACCAGTGAGTGACACGATTCTCAAACACTGTGGCCCCTCCCCCACCCCTGGGAGTGCCATCCTGACATGTAAATGATTCTCATTAAGCATTGGTAATGTGTCTTTCATGTGTGTGTGTGACTGTAAAACACACACACACACACACACACACACACACACACACACACTTAGTATTTTTGTTTGTCATTCATAGTATTTTTGTCTGTCCAATATCCAGGTAGCATCTCAAACCCTTTTCCCTAACTTGTCACTTACATGCGCATTATACGTGCCTTTTATTATTTAGAATGTGTCCCGCTATTGTGTTACCATGAGGGAGGTCAGAGGTCAGGAAATATGCTGACGATATTCCAGTCACAACAAAATAATCAACATAATAATCAATGCTTGGAATAATAAACTGTAGAGCAGATGCTGCCTCCAAAGCACAGACTTGATGTAGCACCCTCTGAAATGGATGATGTCACCTGAGACGCGAGTATCCAAGATGTCGGGGGGGGTGTCTGAGTGACACAGCAGAGGAGGAAGAGCAGGTCGAGACAGGAGGAAGCATCGCTCACCACCGGGGCCGTTTATCCACGGCCGCCATCCGACTCCTGACACCGATCTCTGCATTGAAGACAAGCGAACGGAGCCCAGCAAACGGGAGGCATCGTCGCCATCAGCACCTGCAGAGGCGAGTCGGTGGAAAAAAAAAAAGATACGAGGGATTCGGCAAATCTTCTCAAGTGGATGTACGTGAGTGCCCAACCAATCAGCAAGCGTTTTGAGAAGGCGCACAGGGGAGAGGCGACAGGAAACCGAGCTCATGGGGCATATTTCCTAAGCAGCTAAGTCACTAGGGCAGGACTTTACAAAGGGCGGGGGGATGTGGGTGGAGCTGGGCTGGTTATTCTTCCTCAACAAATATAGGAAGTAATTTAATTTCATCTTTATTCCAAAGCTTGTGTCCCGGGATGCCATATATATATATATATATTTAAATACCACTCCCTTATTTTCTTATCAAAATGTTATAAACAAAAATTGCCAAAAAAATACTGCTAAATTACTCACGCTAATCAACCAGATTATATGTATGATGTCCTTGATATTTTTGAAGGTCCGATCAGTGATGCTGGATCACAGTTGCTGTCTGCCAAATTTTCGTATGTATTAAGTTGATTTGGTGCCTCACTGAGACATTTTTGACTAGAAATTAAAACGAACACACTAAAGTCATATAAAAATATAACAATGTATAACCAGAATATCAAAAAAAAGGTGTTCATGTTTGGAGTTACGCGGCGTGTCTGATGAGACTTGCTCAATGCCCCAACTAAGCATGGTGGCACACACATCATCCATCCAGAGAGGCTGGCGTGTATTGTATCATAGTTGCGCCTACCCCTCCCTCACCTCTATGATTAATTCAACTGGCGGGGGTCCCAAGGGGTCACATCTCCTGCATGGATGTGCAATGTCTGTACGCACCCTGGACATTCCTCTTAATGTGGCCTTGGCATATTAGCTAATGGATGGCATATGATCTAATATATGCCATTAATGGCCAGCAGGGAGGGTCACTGTCCAGACCCACGGTGGAGACCCCAGTACATGCGGCTGCTCGAGTAACACACATGCACTCCTTGATGTAATTAAGGGCATTAAACTGCATATATTTACTCTGTCCTTTACCTATTAAAAAGCCTTCAGAAAGGCAGAGTTTTGACCCTGTGTACTTTGGCCATGACGGTCAAGCACCAAAGTCTGGCGGCGAATCGCGCTTCTCACTTTTGCGTTGCGTAACTTGACATTTTTTAAGGTTCCTCGGAGGCAAGCTGGATCACAGCTATGACATATCATCACCTTGTAAAGTTGTTGCGTGTTTTGGGACGGCGGTCTTCAAGGTGCGGTCCAAGCCGGGCTGATTTAGATCAGGTCAGCAAAGGCCCGATCATTGGACAACCGAACTGATGTATGAAACACAGGATGTGAAACCACTTGGATTTGATAGACATGACAGGCTGGTTTCCAATAGTCTATTAGCACCTCACAACGTCTGGGTCCTTGTTTCAAACAACCACCTCTTTTCTATTTAGTACAGATTGACTCAGTCTAAGCTTTTGCCGTGAGATTAACAAGTTTTGTTAAATTTTTTGCTGAAGATGTCCTGGGCCAAATAGAGATGGCTTAGGGCCTAGATCCGACCGTTGGGCCATATTTTGCCCATCTTTGCTCCATGACCACCTTTACGCAGCCGTCCAACATGGAACTCACGCTGCTGGAGGTCCAGGCTTTACTCTCGAGTAAAATCACAGATTTTCTAAAGGGAGCCTGGAGTAGAGGAACGACGTGAAACGTTGAGACGTCTGCAGGAGAACCGTGCTGATCCGGTGAGATTCTCCACTGGCTAATGTGTGTTTCGCTTCTTTTTCTCTCCACTAAAACAGAGCGTGATGTTCCACTGCACGGTGTGACGCGCCAGGTGTACTGTATGTGTGGTTTGGCTAATCCAGATGTGAGGCCGTGCCGACGTGATCCATCAAATGGATCCTTTGCATTGTACGGAGCGGATTTAGGGGGTCAAACACTCCAATCCCATCCGGTGTGATGTCAGGTGCAAGGGTCAAATGTATGTAAACCCAAACAGTATGTTTCCACGGCGATGGGACGGGTTTGTCAAGAAGGCTAATGTGCCTTAATCCCTTCAAAGGTCTGGGCTGGATCCAGGCTGAGCTGTGTTTTCTTCACCCGGACTTATTCGCAGGCAGCATGTGCACATGATTTTTATGTGTTAAGTATTTGTGTTGTCAAACTGCCTCGAGGCGAACGGATTAACCATTTAGCAGCAGGCTCCGGCATGCAACAAAGGCGCGGCGGATTGGCCTGTCCGGCTGGCTTTCAGTGCATCTTTGCAGGGTATCACAGTTGCTTTCTGCCCGCACTCATTCTCATCCCACAACATCATTCACACTGTCGCTAGTACTCACAGGCCGCCGCTCTCATTTTCAAGGGTGAACAAGGTTCTTTAATTTGTGGATGACAAACTTTTACAAAATCGATCCTCTCCATCTGAATGCAGTCTCCTCGCCGCGGCGGACCGCCGCCAGCTCTTTCCAGACCAGCAGCAACGGCACTTCCGTGGCGCACATCGTTCCTGTTCCTCCGCCAAGAAGATGCGAAACATCACCCATCGTCCAGGAAGATTCAGAGGCGGAGACCGGAGAGACTGTGCAGAGATCCACCGCTGGTCTGGAGCTCCAGTGGTTGCAGTTTCACGAGAGATGCCTTTTTTTCACCAGGAGAGACAATGAAATCAGATGTCTGATGTAATAACAAAATGGGACCAAATGAGTTGGATGCTGCAGGTCCTCATGTGTGGAGGTGGTGGAGGGATGCTTCTCTGCAACAATGATGCGTAGGGACACTGGTCAGGTCCGACAGAGGCAAAACAAGACAATTTCGTGCAAATCAAGTTGATGAGAAATGGAATTTTTTTGGGTCAGTTACCTGTGATTGTCCTCCAGTGATGTTAGGTTTGGTCCACCTCTGTTAGGCAACCGTCGCTGTCATGGTTACAGTAACAACATGGCTCCGATTAGGTGACAGTTGTGATCATGGATCGTAAAATACACTGTTGGGACTAGTTAGATTTGACAGGATCGAGCTGCAGCCTGCAGCCCCAGCGCTTGCTTGACCAGCCCCGCCCCCCCTTGTGATTTCCTTGCACGAAAGTGAATTTGGTTAGGGTTAGTCTCATGGAACGGTGGTGGTGGTGTTCCCAGAGCCATCCATGAGCTATATGGCACCAAAACATGTCCAATCTATTCGAGGTTGGCAAGATCTGGATTAGATTTGGAATCCACACAACCGTCTGAAAGAGGCCATCCAAAGGCCTGATGACTTTTCGCTGATCGATTACATTCTTCTTTTCATTTGTACATTTCATTTCCTTGACATTTTTACGTCATCCAAGATCGCGACACTTACTGTGCGTACAGACGCCGCACATCTGTTTCAAAACGAGCGCTACAAGCTCATAACGTCTCGTGTCCCGCTGCTCTGGCTCTGAGCTGCTGGAGATCCTCCAGACTGCTGGAGGAACTCCGCTTCCTTGGAAAGAAGTGTATTTCCCAGGATGCTGACTTGCGCCTTTAAACTCTAGATTTATTTCATAATCACTGGTGACGAACAGCCGTAGGCGAGGTGTTTATGTGCTGCATCTCGACTTATGGTCAAAAGGTTCATGTGTTACGAGAACCCGGCTCAAGAAAAACTGGAGCAACCAGGCAGGACCAGTGGACCCGGTGGCCATTTGGTTCACATTTGCTTCATCATGATAGCATGATTTGCACAAAAAAAACTCCCCAAACTACGACCTCCCCCCAAACATTTCCCCAACCATAGAGTCAGGCTGGTCTCTTGAGGGGACTCTGATGACCTCACCTGATATTTGAGACAGTGAGGCAACTGTTCACTCGAGGAAGAACGTGACAATACTGGTTGTGAAAATAAACATTTATTGATGTGTGCGTGCGTGCGTGTGTGTGTGTGTCATCTGATGTGGACAGGGTTGCGTGTGAAGTCTAGCGAGTGGAGGGCGGTGGCCAGCGCTGCGTACAGGTGGGAGCTGCTGAACCTCAGGCAGTAGACGGGGCTGCTCGCCGACTCCAAGCTCAGCTGGAAGACCTGCACACCAGTCAAGACACATGGAGAAGGGTTGTTCGTGGGCAGCTAGTACAGGTGTGTTTACACCAGTGGAATGACCGACAGTTTTAATTTTCACCTTTGTTGCAATTTCAGTAACTTTCACGACCCTTGAAACACGAGCTATCTGCGGCCGCGTTGCTGCACGTCCTTTTAGTATTCGCAAGTGCAGTTTTCTTTTCATATTTCAAACATATTTCAAAGTTTGCGGCGTATTTCCTGCTCATTTTGCACCTGCATGTGTTTTTACAGTTAGAACATGCTGGTTGACGGCGATCCCCTGGCTCGCGCGTATGCCCAGGCGACATAGGCTGAACGTCTGGACCAATCCCTGCACACTTATGTCACTCGTGGTTTCTCATGTGCTTGGCCGGTACCTAAAGCTGGACTCAGACTACAGGAGCTCCGGAGTCACTCCCCCCCCAATCAGAGGCCAAATATGGTCGGGGGGTGGGGGGGGGTCTGCTGTCACTCATAGTCTGGATTAATGGTAATTTGAGCAATTCACAGATCCAATCTTAACCCTCCCAGGCTGCTCGCAGACTTAACACAGACCATTTGCAAATCTCACAGTGTGAGCATGTCTGAGATGAGACAGAGTGAGATTGATGTTTCTTTTTATGATGGTGATACAAAGTGTTTCATAACTGGCTTCAGCTTGAAGCAGGAACTAAAAAAAGTTCCTCAAAGCACTGTTCCAAGAACTACAATCATTCCTAGTTCCTGCAGTGCAAACAAATAAAGAGTGGGTGGTTCTTCCGACAGCTCTTTAGCAGTCCATTACTTTGCACCTTCACGAACTCCAATACAAACCTGCAGGCATTCGGTCCGCCGTTTGTCCCAGAGTCGAACAACGCCGTAGTACGAGGAGCCGCTGGCTATCATGTGATTTCCGTCTGTCTGGATGCAGTACAGGGCGCTGTCATGAGGCTCCTCCCACTCCATCACATAATTCCTGTCAGGAAGGCGGACGGCGATTACACACGTGTTGATGTAAAAACCCGATGCCGTCGAAGCCCCACATGTCTGATTCTTCCATAAGTGTGCGAGTGTTAAGTTTAAGTGCTTTACAAATGAAGTGGCTCGCCCGAGGAAAAAGGCTTTTTCAAGCTTTACGGGCGTCGAGGAGAGAGGTTCTGTGTCCGGAGTTTACTGAATGGGTGTCAAGAGGTCATTTAATAATGTAGTAGGTAGGAGGATTACATTTTATTGTGGTATCATGTCACAGTTCCTTTCTAGGAACCAATCAGATCCATGATTACTTTTCATCCTCGCGCTGTGATTACGATCATCTCTGAGCACAAACCATTTGTATGCTGTGTATGTTGTTGCCGCTTTGGCGATAACACAGAAACTTTATCCCTTGTTTACGACTGTGCACGGCGCTGGCGACTGTGGTCAAGAGAGGGGAAGAATTTTGGGGACAAGTATTTTCTGCCAATAGACATCGATCCTCCATTAGTGCAGCCTCATCAATAAGTGATGGAGGCAGACAATGGGGCAGCAGAGATGTCTGGAGGTTCTCTTACACACACGCACACTCACACTCACACACACACGCACGCACACACACTCTCTCTCTCTACTAATTTTAGCTAACCTCAATAGGGGAGATCACTCCCTGACATTGCAACCTTAAACAGTACAAAGTCACCGAGGTCCCTGATTCACAGTTTACTGATTCTCATATACACACACACACCAATATATATTCCTGCTTTTACAGTCGTCATCGTGTCATCAGAGCGTGTCAAAGTCAAACCCACTGGAAAGATCCTGCGTGATCAATAAACCAGCTGAGCCACCACCTCATCGACTGCTCGTTCACTGCAGATACATTTTTATTGGCTGAAAAGTAATCAGACACATCAGGACAGACATGTTTGAGGTGGTCTTCAGTGTCTCGTCACCATGGACCCGCATGAGGTCACCCAGGACCCACCAGGTTAGTTTCGCGACTTCAGTTCTTTGAAAAACACACTCGAAGGCTCCAGGACCAAAGAGAAAACTACATATAGCACACTCATATTAGTCTTATTAAAGAGGCGAGCATCAGTGTGGGAGTAACTGTCAAGCCCAATCACAGGTTGTCATGGTTACTGCCACATGTTACCCTGATGGGCTATTGCACATATCACAGAATTGATTAATTCACAAACTTCCGTCTTCAACATGTTAGCGGCTAGCATACATCAGATTATATACAAAGGCAAAGAGACTCAATGACATGACAACCAATAATAAAGCTCGTTTCAAACACTGATGGAACTGGGGAACAAAGGAAAATCTTTATCTGAAATAAAAATGATGCTCAATGTAATATTGTTTCAGGATTTTTGCTCAACTCTTTGTGAATTGTTCCAAAAAAAGAGATAATGTCATCGTGTTAGCTTACATGTATTACTGTATGTGTATTTGTATTCTCTCCACCAAAGTACATGTCTCTTTGATGCTTGCCCCAACTTCCAGACAACCTGAACCTCCTGGCTGACCCTGGGAGCCTCCCGAGGCCGGTTAGGTTTGACAGGATGAATTATTGATATCTAAAGAGGGACCCCCTCCAGCAACCTTCACCCCAACCCAACCCCTTTCAGTGTCCCCAGAGTGATCTGCCAATCAGATCTGATTTGTCTTACTTGACTGATCCCCCCCAAAAGTACAGCAAGAAAACCCTCTAACCCTGCTGCCCAATAAATGCTGCCCTCCCCAATCATGTTATGAGACTTCGCCGCCGCCACACATCCAAGGGGAGGTGTGGGGGGGCTGCTGTTCAGCTCTGCGGGCGTCTTCATGTCATCTGTGACATAAAAAATGGCCAAAAACGAAAGATCCTGGCTCAAAGCTAGCAAGCTATGGGGGACGATTCAGACCGTCCGACCAACCACCAACAGCTGCCTCTGAAACCCTGACTGGATGTGGCCCGATGGACGGGCTTCAGATCAGGATAAATACTTTTTTTTTTTTTTTAATTGATTGATTAATTTTTTTTTTTTTTTTTAACTGTGGACATGTATTAGTTGATAAATTCTTATTTTAAGTAAGTGCAGTGCAGAGAGTTCAGCAATTTTGTCTCTTTTTTTTTTATTATGAAAGGGTTGTATTTTATCAGAGTTTTAACAAAAAGCAACATGATATTGGCATTACATACGGGCCATCAGCCGCTCTGCACTCTAAACAGGTTGTTTTCAGAAGACAAGCAAATGCAAACGAAAGTATGGAGGCAAACAGCTTGTTTGTTAGCGCTTGAGTCCGAGACCTCGGCACCACGAAGCTCAGTGATGGCTGCTGCTTGGTTTTCACCAGTGGATTAAATTCACAACAAATACTCAAAACTGCGGCGCCTCGCAGCTTTTATGTTACAGTTGACGACGTAGCGATCCAAGGTTACACCCCTCGAAAAATGTCTGGTGGAACGCAGCGAAAAACGTCTGAGAAGACGGAGAAGTTACTGCAGCTGGTTCCAGGTGCAATGCGGTCAGGTCATAAATGTCCGCCGGTCTTTTGGTGTTAATGGGGTGAGCTTGTTGCCTATTGTTTTAAATCTATCACCAGTGCACATTCGCACATGAACGGTGCAAAAACAAATATCTATGATTTATTATATAAGACAGCTCTGGACCTCACATGGGGAATCACCAGATATTGTTTTCAGTGTTTCAACGGACGACTTGGTGCATTCCTGCCTCTTATGAACTAAGACTTTTGGTCTCCTATAAAAGTCCCTGGTGGTTTCTCAATTTGATTTCAGCAGCTGTGAACAACTCAGCATTTTGACAGTTTGTGATCGGGTTGTAGAAAGCTACTCCCCGTCTTCCACCTGCGGCTCTCACCGGAGCAGAGTGGTGACGTGACGACATACATAAACGAGCTTTGTTTGCATCGGCTATTGAAAAACCCAAATAATCCGACCACCACTGGCACTGATCCATAATAGTAACAGGGCTTAAATTTAGACATCCTTCAGCTGGTCAATAGGAGAGAGATTGCAGTGCTCAGGTTAAAGCAGTCTTGAATACTTTGCTGTATTGTGTTGTTGTCATACATTGTCACGTAAACTACTTTCAGCAACTTAATTATTGAAAACTGACATGTGGTGAAGTTCCTCTTTTACCACCAGATGTTGAGTTTCATGCCAAGACTGCAAACATCTCCAATGCATCGACTTCAGGTGAAATCTGAAATGCTTTCATCTTCTGCGACTGCCTACATACACTTCAGCTATTGGTTCCACTTGGGAGCGTCAAGTGTTCATACACAACCTGCAGGGTCCAACCAGATTCTGCACTTGCACTTCTTTTTTATGCTTCAACAGACGCTCTGACTGCTTTATGGGACAAAACAGCCGTTTGCTATCTCATTCGTTTTTTTTTAATTTCTTCACAGCAGTGCTTAGGAACAAGCTGCCCTCTAAGAGGACTTCAGTCTAACAACAGTGGAATCAGACTTAAAAATGTGATTTTTATTTTTTATTTTTTATGAGGGACCTCCAGATTCTAGAACCACTCAATACATGGTTTTGACTACTCAAGTGTTATTAGGTGAAGCTCTGATGAATTGTATAGTAGATGCACTGTAGGTGTCACTGTTTAACTATCAGATTCTACATTCACCAACTGCAGTTGTACGGGGGAGCAAACACTTTAATCTCTGAATACTTTACCATGTCATGTGTGTTTACGGTGACAATGAGCGTCGACCGGGACCGACTGGCTTACTGTGGACTGAGGCGAAGGTCCCACAGGCGAATGAAGGTGTCATAGCCGCAGGTGAGGAGCTGGAAGGGCGACTCGAACACCATGTCCAACACGCCAGCCCCTCGCCGGAACCCCTCGCCCAGACTGCTCACGCACTCCAACCTGGTAACGAGGACGATGCAGGAGAGAACAAAGGACACCAGGAATTTGTGTTTCCCATTTGAAATAAGATATTCACGAAGGTTTACATGTCTACATGGGAATCCATCATATCAAAATCATTGAAATGTGTCAGAATTATTGGAAAGCAAAATGTATAAACTGATGAACCCTGCGTCGACACAATCATTGTAGCTGCAGTCGTACAGCTGAGCATCTGTTGATGTTTGAATTTCATTTTCAAAAGCCATCGGAGCTGTTGGTGACCAATGGTCCTTCATGCCTTCTGTAGATTTCCCCCCACATTTTTTAACATGAATCTCAACAGAACTATTTGACTGGTGAGCAAGTGGCTTGGCATTTTTCAATTTCAATTTTGACTTTTCTGTTCTAAATCTTAGTTTTGTTTGAATTGGGTTTTAAACTAGGGTTGTTAGTTTGGCTGTTATGTTTCAAAAATACTTAAATTTTTTTGTGATATAGGACATTTACTGGGGGAGAGATTCAAAAGGGTAGCTATTGCGTGGTAAAAATGACCACAACAATTAAAAGAGCAGAACACAGCATTTGAAGACAAGCGCAAATACGTATAAGAGTCCAAAATTAATATGTATTGATAAAATATAATGAAGGGATATTAGTGTGGGCTGGTGTAAAACTGGCACAGCTAAAAAGAACTGGAGGAAATGCAATCAAAACCTGTCAGAGTATGTCTAAAATAAATATACCTTTTCCTTTGAATTTTAATTTACTTGGGTTTCTACACACACAACACTGCTTAAGATGGTTATCAGCTTAGTTTTGTTTCTTATTTCAGTGGACAGAAAATTATTTTTAGCGCTTAGTTTTTTATAAGTTTGTTTTTCTATCCTTGCCAACAGAGAAGAAACGAGTGCCACGCGCAGTGCCGGAGTGATGAGAATTATCCAACCCAAATGCTGCCGCTCATATCAGAAAGTTAATGAAATAATTAAATCACAGTGGCGAAGATAATTACAGCACAATAAGACTCAGTCATATGTGATACATTCATCCACATTTTCTGGCAATTAAACCGCAATTTAAGAAAAAAACAGCCAAACGGAAAAGTACTGATGACGCAAAAAAAAAAGAAGCTCCTACATGGAGATAAATAAAGGAATATCTGCTTTGCTCAATAAATATGTGAACAACAAATAATTGTATACACCTGCTCATTTATTTACTTATCTTCTGAATGTTTAATATTTTTTTTTTTCACTCTGGATCTTCTCACAATTTATATTTCACTAATGTAGCTCTACATGATTCACAGTTGATAAACACTCTATTACAGCTTTTTATGCCTTAAACACAGCCCTCCAACTCTGTCTGAAAGAAGCAAATATAGTTCTTGTGTCTTTAAGACCCCCACACCCTAAAAGCCCTCTGTCTTCTGATTGGCCAAGTCCTGCAACTGATACTTTTGAGTCACAGTGCCTCCCAAAACTGATCAAAACAATGAAAAATAAAGATGTTTTATGATGCGTCAATGCTTAAAATCCTGTTGGGTTTAGGGAGCGGTCATGTTTTCAGTTCAGTACAGCACTAGAATACTACTAGAGTAATACTAGAGTACTACCAGAGTACTACCACTAGATTGACTCGAGCCAGGTAAAGCGAGGTCACGTTGGAGATGAACATATAAAGACAGACTTTACGGCCTGATGTCATCTTGCAACGAAAATAGATAAACCCACTGATCCGAGCATTCTGAAGCCTGAGCATGTGCTCGCCTCATTATTTTAAACTTATTTAAAAACAGCGCCTGATATTAACACATTATACATCTGGCAGAGCATAAGCGATAATTATGATAGCTCCATTTTAAAACAAACAAAAATGTGCTTGAGCTGACTTGGACATTAACACCGGCAAAATGTTGTCTTTTCCACTGGGCCTGGATTACTGAACACTGCACTGAGCGTGAGAGTGTGTGAATCAGAGAGGTAAGCTGTGGTTAAGTGCAAGTGATAAATAAACTCTTGTGTTTCTAGGTTGATGTGGTGTGACTTGTGTGTGTGTGAGTGAGTGTGTCCAGCTCAATGCAGCACCATGCTCTTGTGATCACAGCTCTGTCCCGCTTGCTCCTGGCCTCTTGATTATTGGAGAATAACCTGCACTCAGCAGGGCGGATTATTGCAGAATAACTGTCTCTTTGTTGCCATTTAATACCCTTCATGACCGTGACTGTGTGCGACCCTCGCATGTTTGATACCTGCCCCGTAGCAACCATTTAAAGGAGGCCACTGGCCTTGGCGACCGAGCAGTCCTGTACTTCGACTCGTGCCCCCTCCCTCGCCCTGGAGCTCAATCCGCAGGCTCGGGCTGGTAATCCCCCAGCCTTACCCCAGGGGGCCTTCTTATTGGACTAGGGCTTTCCCCACAGGGCGCCTTATTGGGTGAGAGCTTTCTCATTGCCAGGGTCTCATGCCTAAGCCTGGACCAATGGGGAGTCTGTGATGAGGCTGAGTTTGTGTCTGTGTGGGGTAGCGAGCCCTCATTTTCCCCTTACCACTAAAACCAAGGAGCTTAGCACATGCCACACAAAACGAAGAGATACAAGCCTCTTCGATCATAACTAAATAACTATGTCTTCATCACGACACTGCAACTTCAACTAGGGACCATCAGTTCATCAACACTGAAATCCTCCAACAAGACGATGACGCTCGCATGCTGTTCTGAGAAAAACGTTCAGAAACCAACACTTGAATGTGAGTAGAAAAATAAAAGCCAGGTTTCCATAAAATAGACCTGACATCTGCACTGGAATCTAACAGCCAGTTAAATCACCGTGCAATGAGCTGGTGCACGGTGCAAAACAGCAGGGACCCTCAAATTGGTAGGTCACTGGCTTTTATGGGGCCGCATGTGATTACAGGATGGAGGCATAAGCATGTAATCTGTCAAAATGACGGTATCTTTTAGTGAGCAGCGGCACAATGTTCTGATCTGACCAGCCTCCCTGTCGCTCCGCTGGGTCCACAATGTTGAACACCTGAGTCTGGCCTCAAAACATACCTGACTGAGAAGTGTCACATGGACGGCTTAAAAACCGATAAGGTGAAAAAACCTTTAGCCACCACACACAGTCTGGGGTTGGACTTGCAGTTAGCGGTGTAGTCACGCTGTCACGGGGGTTGAGGGGTTGGGGGGCAGCGTCACATATGTCGGAGTCGTCAGTCCCAAATCAGCGGAAATGAAAGTTTATGTCACGCCACACAGTACATACCGACGACTGCTTCTCGAGCCCCGGTTCGACGAATTTGGTGTCCGTTTTTCGTCCGATCCGTTGCTCTTTGTCGCCGTGACTTGATTTGCAACTTTTTGGAAAGCACCTCTCCAAAGAGATAAATCTAAGTGACAACTGAGGCTTTTCCATATCTGGTTTTTCATTTGCGCGTGCCATACCGATGATATCCATGAAATGAGAAGTAAATCCAGGTGTAACCAAACATGTCCAGTACTCAATGGTTTTAACGGAATACAGTACGTCTTATGGAATGACTGTTTTTTTTTTAATTCAATATGGATATTGTTATTCCACTTTTCCATCATGAATTGAAACAAAAAAAATATATGTGTTATTTAAATAAATAAATCAATCGGTCTGTGTGGACAGTTTCATGAAATGTGGCTGGCACGCACAGATCGTTAGTGCTATAGAATCTGGGTACGGTCTATTGCAAGACTTGCCGAGGCATAGCTGGGGTTGGTTTACTGTCACGACATGCCGAGGAGGGTACGCGTCTAACATTTGGACAAGTGGAAGGTTCAAGGGTCATTGGCAGACAAGAAAGAGCCCCACGGGATATGGTCAACCTGTAAAAGACATCACACGGGCGGCAAAGCTGAAAGAGGAGAGAGGAGCGGAGGGAAGGCCAGGGATGAGCATGAGTTATCTGCAGTTGCACTCAAACTGTGGTCAGACAAAAGCTCAGCTACAATGGAATTTCTTAAGATTCACTGCAAAAGGCACTGAAACTTAATTCCAACACAGACACGGACATTCTCTGATAAAAAAAGAAAAAAGAAAAAAAAAGTCAATCATATAGAAAAAATACCCAGCAAAAGTACTTTACTCAAACTACTTTCAGTTAAAGGGCAATTCTGCTTTTAAAAAAGTATTTTCATGGTCTTGACCAGGCACTAATCAGATTATGGAAAAAAAACCCTGTCAGTTAGTTTTTGGAAGAGAATGATGATCAAAAAAGGCAGACAGAAGTTTTTCAAATAAGAAATTAATGTCAATAGTTTTTGAAAATTTGAGAAATAACATGTACAGAGAGTTATATTAATAATAATTTACTCATTCATATTCGTGATGGTTAGACCAGTTACCAGATTTCCTGTGTTTAAATGTGTGGGAGGGCATCTGAACATATAATCCAGCAAAATATTTCTACTTATAAACTACAGTTACATTAGTAAACCTAAATTATGCTGAGACATATGTCCTTTAATTCTTGAAATATTCTTTATGTAATAATTTAGCTGCTTTGTGATCATCTTTATGTGGTTATTAATACTTTGGCCTGTGTCCATAACTACACCAAATTTTTTGTCTCAAGCATGAGTCATATAGAGTTTAAATATAACCATGCATGAACAACACTTAAATTGTTTGTATTTTTGGGGGGGGATTTTCAGGTCTGCATGAATCCCATCAACTCAATTTAAGTCCAGGTCCACGCCTAAAAATCTGATCCTTCATTTCATACTCTTGCCTTAAGTGCTTGTATTGGGGCTGTTAAGATACTAGAATTTGAAACTCATGAACGATACCCACGAAAAACACTTGAGAACAATGCTAAAAATTTAAGAGGCATATACAATTTTTTAAAAGTAAAGATTAGCACAAAGAATAATAAAAATGACAACATTGTAAAGCTACAGACCGGCAGGCTTTATGATGTCTACTGCCTAGCTCACACAAAAACTTTAGTCGTCCTATTATCAGCCACTATCTCCAGGATGATTTAACAGACTGCTAATGTGGCTATCGGCTAATTGCTAACAGTTAACCAGGTTAATGTTTATAGTAACTGCTTAATATTCCAATGTTAATGAAACGGGAGCTTTATGGACCTCTCGAAATTCCTCATAAAGACCGAGGTGATAATCTTTAAGATGCTTCGGCCAGTTTCCTGTGCTACTTGACTCTGCTGCCACCACTTTGCAGCGCTGTTTGCATAAAGGCTTCTCGCCATCATTAGCCTTTCTCCGGTGTTTTGCCTCGTATACAAAAGACTTCCAAATGGCACATTTTTCATTTTGACTAGAACTGGTCACTGAGGCCTTTAACCAGCAGCACTTGCCATGTTAGGTTGGTTTTGTGCCGACGACACCAGCCAGCTCATTGTTATCGACGTCAACTAGCGTTTCTGTGTTCAGCTGACAGTGAGGGGAGGGGCTATGTCACTGCCTGCGTGGTGCTGAGTCAAGTTTCGTCAAACGAGGAGGCGAAGACGGCACTGTTGTTATCGATATGACTTAATCTGATAGTAAAGTTTAGTAACCATTAGCATATGAGTACCTTTTTTTTTTTATAACCCAAGCCTGTATGGGACACAGCTGTGTCTATCTATATCTGTGTGTCATCTGCCTAATTATAGCAAGCTATTTCATTGTTCTCATAACCTGAGCTAGTGCAAGCATGCAGATGTTGAACAAAAAAAGCCCCAGAATGAAGCCCTGGGGAACTACACATCATTTGTAGGGATCAGAACTGTTTAGAACTGTGTCAGAGAGTCTTACCCAATTTTCAGTTGGTCTAGTAGTATGTTGGGATCAGCCATGTTCAATGTAGCTCTGAGACTGAATGACACTATGCCAAAAATGTCATGCTCTCCATGTATTTATGGTCATTTTGAGGCTTAATGAGAAAATTATTAGCAGAGAGGTTTGATTGAAATCCTGACTTGATAAAGAGTTGAGTGCCAAAATTTTTTTGGGCTGTTAAAAATGCCTCTCACTGTCATTTTACTTAAATATATGAGGTTTGATATGGGCTGACCATTGTAATGGGATGAGTTATCTTAATTTTTGTTAAGAAGAGCAGTTTTCAAGGCCTGTCAGGAACACGTTTAAAATTTTCACAGTTTTTATTGTTTTCTTAATTGTTGATTGGATCAAACTGTGTCAAGCTGAGCTGGTTTCTAGAAACTATAACAACACCACAGACCCCAAGCCTGATGTCAAGCCATTGGCAACGATGCAAATGGTAGACAAACTGTCTTGCATTACTCAGTTCTTAATTATAAATGCAACCTCTCTCTTTCCAGATGTTATAAGTTTTCCACCATATGCATTTGGCTTTATGACACTGTCGTTACTTTAATCAGCATTTGTCCATGGTGCCGTTTTCTTACCTGTACCTTATTGGGGGCAATGGCATCAATAACTTTTGCAATTTTAATCATATGCAAGGTGACCGAGTGAGGCCCTAGGGAGGGCAGGTGTGGACAAGAAAGCATGAATTAATTATTCACTGGTGTTTTCAGTGAATCATTAAACAAAATGGCCACTCTGTCGCCTTTGCTCTTGCACTCTGGCTTTGCTCATGAGCCTGAAGTTGGTTGGGGTCCACTCTATAAGTCAGTCTAGCTGAGTTTATGTTAAAACATCAATTCAAGCTTATGTTTGAAATCAAACTGGATACAAAATTATTGGACTGCCAAAGAGCTAACATTGAACAAAACAAAATTTTGTATGTTAAAAGTCGAGGTAGCTCAGAGGTAACTCAAATCTAGGAACTGGGAACCATGGGGGGTTCTTCAGGGTCTTCCAAAGGGTCCTCAGCAAAACGAGAAGCCTTTCCCGTTTATGACACAGCAGAACTAATCTGATCTTGAAATTAAAAGAAATAATTAGAATTATAGTTTTCTTGTCAATTAAAAAAAGGTTTTTGCTGATTTTGCATAATAGCTAAAAAAAATCCCATATTACTAAAGAATGACCAAAACAAGATTTTTATACCAGACAAGCAGCAAAAGGTTTTCTGCAATATTTATATTAATATAATGCATTGATTGATTTTTTTTTTTTGGCAGGGAAGATCAGTGATGCTGGATTTGTTGTGTTTTAGTTACTAATGAAAGTCGTCTGAACTAAAACTCAAGATAACCCCTTTTGAGCAACATCACTTCAACTCAGTCCTCAGTTTACTGAGTTGATTTCAAGTTTGAAAACCACTGTCCTCGCAGACTGGCCACATCTGCTGTCTGATTTAAGTGCACCATTATGGGTCAAGATGGAAAAAGAGAAAGCTACAAGCACAACCGTCATGAGAGAGAAGTGAAGTCTGATATACTGTTCACACAGTGTGTGACTGGAAATCTTAAAAAGAAATGCCGGATAAACAAAACTGCAAAAATAGGTCCCAGGTTTTAACCAAACTAAACCCGCGTGAAAAGAATTCTTTAAGCTGCTGTAAAAACTGCAATTAAAAGGACAAAGATTCATTTGAGATAAATTATTGAGCTGTTTGGGAAAGAAGCAGTTGGAGCTGCAGTAAGGCAGCTACTTTGTGAAATGGGAAGACTGGTGACCGTGGGGGGGCATAAACTTAGTGATTGTTATGAAGGGGCTACTGGCTGTGTGACACACAGGGTCTATGTCCTGATTTAAGCCTGTCTGGTCTCACTGCAGGAGCCAGGTTGGCTTTAGGGGCCCACACACACACACAAACACACACACAACTTGTGAATGGAATCATTAATGAACTGACAATGTGGGAAAAAATAGAAGAAGCTAAAGGCATTATCCTTTAGTGTGGGGACAGCGAAATAAAAGCAGTGTCTGTGTGTGTTTTGTGACAGAAGAGGTTGGAGGCTAAGTTAAGTCTGAGCTCTGAACAGGAGCCTGGGGACACACCGGGGGACTAGTCTACTCGTCAAAAGCCGTCAGACAGGTAGAAAAAAGAAGCCCTGCTGGGGTTTTTACCGCCTAAAACAAACAGAGGGGAGCCACGCAACCTGCTGCATGTCCACCCAATTTACCCTGCACCTCCGAGCGCACCGCAACACCGCTGCGGCAGGAATGCGAGCTCCGCTGGCGGGGAGACGGGAGAGGAGGGGGACCCGTCAACAATGACCGGCCTCCGAATGTCGCACACACAAGCGTGCACGGCAAAGACAATACTGCTGCAAATTGTATAACAGAGCATCCACCCTGACAGACATTTAAGCCCACTCTTTTCAGTGTCAGGAATGCCAGGAATCCTGGCCAGGCCATTTGATTGTTAAAAAAAAAAAAAAAAAAAAAAAGAAAGGAAAAAAAAGAGAGAGCTCCCTTTCTCAAGAAACAGAATCTTGGGAGTAATGGTCAGAAGTCTTCTCTTTGATGCTTTCTTCCCCTCTGTGTTTAACCATGAGCGAAGACAGTGTGAAAAGTTGGGGTGTTGCTCTGATGGTGCCACTTGTGTGGGGTCCCCCTCTATATGGCTGATCAGAGGACCCCTTTGTGCCATAGAGGTGGAAAAAAAAAGAGATGGAATTGATTGCAATGTGTTAAATGAAATTTAAATCAAAGCAGCAAGAGCTGAATGGCAGCCGCTGCCTTTTATAAATTTCCTTACACCAACTTACATCGACAGAAGAGGCACAACCCGAGAGCAGTCATGCAAAGTGTTCACCGCTGCCACACAGTTAAGGGCAAATATCTAATTGCTGTTTCTGCACTGCCATTGCCACTATGTTTTCCTTCTCCTTTATTCAAATCTACAGTCTACATAGTATTCTAACAGCCGAGTTTGCACCAAACATGATAAGTTTCTTAATCTGTCTTTTTCAGCCTTGTGTGACGATGTTAAGGGAGCCCTTGAATTACTTACAAACAAACAAAGCACTCACACATAATCTATCTATATACAATGTAACACCATCTAATAATCAATTATCAAAATCTGGAGTACATTAATTAAATGCTTGTCAAAAACGTCTGTGATCAGACAGAAATAATCTGCATCACCGGTTTTACCTTTAATCATAATTTATTGGATAATGGAATTATGTTACAGTATATTCCTTTTTTTTTTGCTAATTTTTCCTAATCACTGTCTTGTAACTTTTGAATAATTTCCAGCTCTGTTGCTCACAGCCACTCTCTCATGTCAGCTCCACGACTCGTTTGGTAGTTAAATCTGGCTCTAGATGCTGACAACAGGAACATCGTCACATTGCCATCACACAAAACTGCCTAAATGCGAACATGTGACCATGGTAACTGTAAAAGATGATGATTTGTATACATACACAGGCTTTCGAATGATGACCTCTGTTCAATTTTTAAACAAATTTGTCCTCAAAATTCTGAGACTGACCAGTGTATCATGCAGTCAAACATCACGTTAATTTACTGTCAACCCACACTACATTGTGGTAAATAAATGTTAATCTATTTTGTGTGTTTTTGCATAAATGTAGTTTACAGTACATAATGATTAAAACTGGCTGGTCAGATCATCTGTCTATTATATCCAAACCACTGAAATCTATCTCACCATGCAGCCCTGTTCACACCATTTTAAATCTGGCCAGCGGGAGCCACTGTTAAGTAGCTACCTCCAGTCAGCTGATGTCGCAGCAACACAGGCAGGTTATCAACTGACAAACTTTAAAATGCAACAGATGTGCAGTCTGAATCCATGTCTGTCCAATCTGCTCAGGTCTTTCTTTTTTTTTTTCCACCTCTACTCAGGCCCTGAACTGCCTTTGGCCGGCCCCTAACCTTGACATGTATCCCTAACCCTTAG
>CAAKHG010013866.1:9614-22388 GCA_901007715.1 Dactylopterus volitans
TTTTGCTCAATAGCACCATAATAGTAATTGCTGGGGGCGGCAATGTTATTCGTTTACTTTCCCCATCCATGTTTCCATATGATTTGCAGCTCTCTCTCTCTCTCTCATCGCCCAGTCACTCCTCCAGCCGCCAGACACGCATCATTTGCATCAGCGGCTCCTGCACAGGAATATAAAACTTAAACGAAACACCTTTAAGCACGCATCCATCTGCTCATTAGGTGTGGCCATCAAAGAGGTAATGAGATCACGCCTTTCATTAGCTCACTAATTGGTGCTGAATGTCTGCAGGGCCAATCTCTCGTTGCTGGACTGTCTATTGACTTCCAGGAATTAATGACGGCTGTAATTTGAGTTGGGCGCTGGTGACTGGTGACAGCTTTCTAACGTTGTAATTAAAACCCACAGGACCCAGCGAGGCCCGTCGTGTCCGACCTATCTGGCACTGCCAGGCTCACCCTCACACAGCTGGCTACAGTGAACTCCGTATCCAATGGAAAATGCTTTGGAGGCAAGCTTATTTCTGATATGATTTGGGGGAAAAAAAAATAACTGCAGCATGCAATATCCACCCGGGTGATTACATTTAAGCGCGGATAAGCTGTGAATACCATAATCAGAGAGATTCGGCTCAAACGCTTGCATGATTGCAAATCTACATACAGTACGGGCACAAACACGCTGGTTCCCAACATGCGCGCAACCTCCTCTTACCGTTCAATTAAACGCCTGGTGGCGCTCAGAGCCTGGTTTAGAGAGAGTGTGTGTGTGTGTGTGCATGCGTGTGCGTGTGTGTGTGTGTTTGTGTGCGTGTACAGTATGTTCAGATGCCTGTGTGAAGGTGATGATGAGGCAAGGGCTGAGGGGCTGCTGGCAGATCGCGATGCCCCTCTTTGCCCCCTGCAGCAGGTTATCTAAGCGAGTGTGTCACATCCACTAGGAGAGAAGGCTGCAGCGACAGCCCTGTCACCGCTGTTGCGTTGGTGTGTTTATGTGTGTGCGACTGAGTCGGAGGATGACTGATTGCACCCCGCTACAATGGCCTTGACTCCCCCTCTTCTCCCTCTGCCTCACCTCGCCACAGCCCCCCAGCCATTAATTCTTTTCAACACCCCTCTCCTCTGAGGCACTGGGCCTCCACAAACATAGAGCGAGCTGCCACCAAACATACCACAACCTCGCCTTTCAAACTGTTTAGCTAGCTTTCTTCGCAGCCTCTCCATCCATTTCTCTCGCTCTCTCTCTGTCCATCCCTCGCTCATACGTTCTCCTTATCTTTTTTCTTTTCGTGCTTCCATCTCTTCCATTTCTGCCCTTCTGCTCCATCCTCATCCTCCGCATCTCTCTCCCCTCCCACACGAGGGCCGTGCCTAGCAACGCTGGGATTGGGGAATATGGATTAAATGTGAGAATGGAAAATACTGTTTGTGTGTTTACACATCAATGCCTCGGTTTGCTCAGACAGGCAGCGTGCCAGCTCAGAGTGCTGACTCCGAACGGAAAAAAAAAAACAAGGGGGTCAGACAACTCCAGCCACACCAGCGCTTCCCCACCACTGTGCTCTCAAATGCTGCTGGGAGAGCGCAAACAGCAGGGAATGCGCGGTGCATGCGGGCAGGGAGAGGAAAATGACACCGTCTTTTTAAAATAACTCGCCGTGCACCTTCTTTTGACATCACCACTCTCGAATAAGTTACGGTGTTTCTTCGCTTTCTCTCGGCTTAATGTGATTTGAACATGGTGTGAATGGATATGCGTGTCCGTGTGTGCGTGTCTGTGCGTGTGTGTGCGCGCGTGTATGTGCAGACAGTTCCGTGCGGACCATGACTCTCTTATTAGCACTGGATCAGTCATGCACATGTAGGAATGTAATTAACTGAGAAGGGTGGGGGCTGGTGGGGTGGAGGGTGGAAATGCAGAGTGCCGACGAGGCAGTGTTGATTTATTATCCCATCACCTTGACCTTGGTGACTTGGAGATGCAGCTCAATTAAACCAACTTGGCCTGGCGTGCTTTACACTGATCTACTCCGAACTGACCAATCAGCGGGGTTCTGCTCTGACTCCCTTTCGCTTTTCTCTCTCTCCAATTATATTCAGTCAATGGAACATAATGGAATGTGACATGCGCAGTCAATGAAAAATATGACCATGCACTCTGCCAATTATTATAATTTTTTTTACAGAAAAAGCAGGTAAAATAACAATTATGACGAACTGCGGTAGCCGCGGCCCTGCTCTAACCCTTCCCGCGTATTTTCCATATGAAGCCTCTGTCAAGCATAAGCACATCGACTAACACAAACATCGCTTGTCAATTTTAATGATCTTCCTTGAAGTTGTTGTGAGCGCGGTCCGTCATGTGCGGGGAGGGCAAGAAATCAATATTTGGGAGAAACTGTTTAAGCAGAGTAAAAGTGAGAGAGATGTTTCATTTGAGAGGATGCGGCGAAGGTCAGAGGAGTCTTCACTGGCTGCATGAAGGCTTTGCAGATGCAATGATGGGGAGGGGTGAGGCAGAGGGGACAGACGTCTAAAGGTCAGGACAGCTAGATGAGCATTTCACTATGTAGTATCATCAGCAGAGCTCTCTGTGTGCTCCTGGCAGGCTTCAACCTTTAACAGCAGCCCTTTCTGAGGCAGCTCTGAACCACTGTCACTAACTCTAGTGTGTAGTATTTCCTTTTAAACCTATTTTGTGGGATGCCTTTTTTTTTTTTTTTTTTTTTACTGCAAATGCACAGCAGCTACAGGAGCTCTATTTTGGAGGAGGTATGAATTCGCTTTTTTTCCTTAAAAAAAAAAAATCATTACAATGGATGATTGCCAAATGGATATTTTCCCTCACACTGCTTCCACTGCCTGATCCTCAAACCTGCCTTTCTTTTACTCTGGAAACTCCAGAGTATAGATTGAGCCTGGCGGCATAAGCCCAGACAACAAAGACCTAGACAAAGATGCTATTTGCTGCCTCTAAAAATGTTATTTAAAAAATACTGTTCAACAGCCATTTATATGTATATTTAAATGTAGCAGCTGTGTAACCTAAACTGTGTCTAAATTTTATTTCAGAATGTATCCGTCGGACCCCATTTCCACAAAGATTTGAGCAAAATTTGTAGACGCTCTGTTCTGGCTTTAGTTGACTGTCAGAGGAGGACAAAACTGTCATTGCTTTGCCCTCTTCTCACCTGCAAAAGCTTTAGAAATGTGATCCTTCTTCCATTCCCAGGGTTGGTCATATTCATCAGCTGGTCTCTCATCATCTTGTGGCAGCCTGCTGCTCTCCTTGCCCTCCTCCTGAGGTTCCCCGTACACAAAGCCCAGTCGCTGGCCCCGTTCGTCTTCATAGGGGGTGTCGTAGAGCTGCACCCCTCCCCGCGCCCGACCTCCTCCCGGGCCACGTTGCAGCTCTGTCAAAGCAAAATGACAAATTCACACCAAAGAACACAAAAGATTTTGTCACTTTTTGCAAAACATGAAGAAAAAAGGTAACATCCGGTCATATTCCGCTTGCATACGCAGAGTCATATTATTCTGTAGCAGAGTAAAACAAAAGCCTGTTGAGCTCTGACATGACTAGAATTAGAGGAGAGGGACAAATGATGTTTGCACAGCTTGCCGCCGGCTCAGACTCTCATATGGGGGGCTTAGCGGGGCCTTGGGCTGGATGCTGGCTAGCACCCCCCCACCTCCCCCTTGTCCATCCGAACCCCAGCAGCAATCTAGCACTGTTCACAGCAGCATCCTTGTTGGCTTGTTAACATTTCCATCCCTTTCACAGAAGGTTCCAACTGAAAAGGGATCATTGACGCAAGCAAGAGAAAGAAATCAGGTATCTGAATGTATCGATAGCGGCCTCAAAGCTGAAGCAGCGTCATTCAGTAATAGGTGCTTTCTTATGCTGACCTCAAAAAAATGTATCCTTTTAAGGAAACAGGTGGCACAAAGGAGCGGAATACAGGGGTGAAAATGAAGGAGTAGGCATCTTTTATGTCCACAGCCAGCAGCTTTGCAAAGGAGGTGCAAGAGAGAAGGGAAGGGTACAGTTAATAGGATGGCGCACTGGTGAAAGGCAGAGGAAAACTTTAACCTTCACACGACATGACAAGACACTGCCGTTGGGCGGCCCTGTAGTCACCATGGTGACCGAGTGGAGACCCTGGGGAAAGGGCCCTGAGGTTATGATGAAGAAGAAGAAGAAGGTGGAGAGAAAATGGAGAGAGAGGAGGAGCAAGGAATGGGAGGAGGCAAGGAGGAGGAGAGGAGGTGACAGGCGAGGAGCAGGGAGGAAAGGAAAGCAGCGAGGAAACGACGGGAGGAGGAGGGTGATTGGAGAGACGGGAGGGAGTTGGTGGTTGGGGGTTGGGGAGGTGTGTGTGTGTGTGGGGGGGGGTGTGTGTCTGTCAGCGTTTGATGTTAAGTCATTGAGACAGAAGCACAGCGGGGCTGAATGCTGCTCTACCTGCACTGGGAACCCGCCGTGTCAGTGGCAGCCTGGAGATGGAGAAGATGAAGGCAGAGAGATAAAAACAGGCGTGTAGGAAATAAAATGAGAAATTCATAGGAAACACGATGGCGGAAAACACAAGCGGGGAGCAATTTGACAGAAAGGTGAGAGATATTGAAGATGAGGGGAGGGTTTAGACGCGCAGACGCGCGTCGCAGTGCAATATGACACAAAAACGGAGGCCAGTCTTTCATCCTGTCTGAGAACTGAGAGGCACAAAAACACACTTTTGCAGGACTATCTTTGGGAGCGATCGCTCCGGTCCGTCTTTTGGCGTTGCGCTGTGTTTTTTAATGAGAAAAATAACAACAGCAAAAACACGCTGAGAGACGGACAGACAAAAGCAGCCAGACAGACGGCGCTGGAGTGACAGCATCAATTCAAAGTCAGTGAAAGCAGTGTGACAATGCTTTGCCAAATGCTCAGCCATCACCGCTGTGAATCTAATCTCTCCAGCTGCCGCAAGAAAAGATTTTCTTTTCCGCGATTACTATGGATCTGCTCGGCAGAGGAGAGGATGCTCTGTTCGCTAGAGCCAAAGATTAGGAACTTCTTTGACCGCTAAAAAGGCAGCCGAGGTGACGACGGGGGAGCAAGAGAGGACAGGACAAAAAATTTTTTTTGCTAAAAGATGGATTTAAGAGAGTCATACTCCCCTCAGGGCCGGGGAGAGTCCTCAAGATGAAGCCGGATAAACGGGGAGAGAGGGAGGGGAGGAGGGCGGGGGCCTTTTACACTAAATGACTGGGACAGAGAGGCAGAGCGCCGGGGAAGAGGCAGACAGAGATGTTACAGGGGGAGAGACAAATGGAAAACGATAGATAGGAGCTAGACGATGTGGGAGAAAATCACAAGGGAGGGAGGAAGGAGGGAGGGCCGGCCGGGACTGAGCATACCCCTGCAAAAGGACATTTCATGAGGCGGAGAGCCAACTGTGTGCCGTGATGGGCTAAAAACCCTCTTTGGGAGGAAGCTGACAACCGTCTAGTGCAGTAATGCCTGCTAACAAAGAAAGCAGGTAAAGTGGAATAACTGTGGTTCTGCATTGACATCCAATGTTTTGAAAAATAGCACCTGGAATGCATCACTTTGAAAAAAGAAAAGGGTAATTAAGAGTCAGTGGTTACAGAAAACATGCCTTCCTTTTGAGGACCCGATCTTAAGAGAGCGAAGTCACCTGTGATTTACTATGTGTGAGGGTGTATGACGACAGGCAGACAGACGACTGAAAATGAGAAAGTGAGAAATGTAAAAAAAAAAAAAGAAAAAGAAAAAGGAGGGAGGCCTGAAAACTCCCATTGTTTTGTCTGCTAACGATGTGGCTCACAGCAAAACCATAACAGCGATAAAGCCGCTAACCTGTTATGACTCTCTGGGCCTCATATGGTTCCATGTAGCCGTTGTTCTCAGAGGGAACAGGTCCAAGATCGGGTTCTGGTCGATGATCCATGCGAGCATCAAAGGGGTCAGAATAGTCAGTGTCTCCTGCCAGCGGAGCAGACGGCACCACCTAAAGGAAAAAAAACACACCCTCAGGAGGGGAAAACAACTTATTTCAGACCCTTAAATTGTCCCTCTGGAGCAAAAATGTCTTGAGATTGTGTTTTTTTTATTTTTTCTAACCTATTTAATCTCACATGCAGTCATGCAAAAAAAAAAGAGCTGAAATTTCAGTCCGAGGCTGTAATTAGTTTGACTTTCATCCAGCATTGGTAAACGTGCTCGAATGCTCTCTGGTAAGGAGAACTCAGGGCGTATGAATCCGAAAAGGAAGGCGTGCAGCACAGACAATGGCTGATTAAGATCCAAGATGGAGAGAGCAGCGCTCTACACCAGCAATTACATCCTCATATTAAACATGTGTTTGGTTACAGGACAAAAAAAAAAAAAAAAAAAGAAGGCCTTTGCAGCATCGCAGTGAAATTAATTTCCACCTTCTGTGCACGCAACTACCCAGTATGACGATGATGCTGTGCAGGGAATATTCGGTAGCTTTGTTGCTATCTTTGTCTATCTTTGTTGTCCTATCTGGGGATGAGTCCTTTTTTTCCCTCGCTGTTAAGAGGAAGCTGGTTGATTCTTTTGGAGCATTTGTTCCTTTATGGAAGCACAGGAGGAAAACGGTGGTCAGCTGGCACACTGACAGCTACAGAGGCAGCCATATGGTCTCTCTCTCTCTGTGTATCTGTCTCTCTCTGAGACACACACACCTAGAAACACACACACATACCTGGAAGCACAATCATCCTCTGGCAAAGAGCTCTCTTCCTATGTCTCCCCACCTCTCTGACAAAGGAAGCTGATGGCGTGCTTCCCAAATTCCAGCTAAACGCGCGCGTGCGCACACGCACACGCACACACACACACACGCACACACACACACACACACACACACACGCACGCTCGCAAAATTACACCTGAATCCCATGTTGATCCTGTAACAGGTTATCCACCGTTGTTTGGGAACCTGCAATGTTAATTAGGGTGCGGATGTTCCCAGAGATGCTGGGAAATTAATGGGAGCATGGGGAGAGCGGGATAGCGAGGGGAGCTATTGACCGAGTTCAGACTATTACTTCAATCAGCACCGGGACTTTTGCACTTGTAGCATTTTCCGCGAGTGGGATCATGGATTTTTTTTTTTTTTTTTTTTTTGTACTCCTTAAATACTCCTTAACTTACTCAGCGCCCGTGAGATGAATTAATGAGCAGACCACTTCCTTGCAAAAACCTCAGCGTTTGCTTGTTTTCTTTTTCCTCTCGGTAGCTGTGCGCGCTCTCTGCAGACATGCCTGCATAGCTGGGACAGCGCTGCGATCCTGATGACACAAACAGCGCCCCGCCATGAATGATGCTTCCCCGTGGCCCTTGACATATCATCATACAGCGCACCGCGTATGGCCCCTAACATGTGCTCATGCGGGGGTCTCTCAGCTTGCAAAACCAAACCCCATCTATTATTTATGGAAAGACATAAACTCAAGGGACTGTGACCCTCTCTGATTCAATGGTCCACTCAAGCCATCAATTTTTCTTCCTTCCATCTAGCAAATCCGCATGGCACAAGGGATATAATGTGATTTATGTAAACAATGCATACGCGCGACACACATTACCAGTGGCTTACTTATGGAGGCCGATCAATAAAGCTGCCACGGTGATGGAAATGGGATGAGAGAGAATCGGGAGAGGCTTTTTTTTTTTTTTTTTCACCCTTCACCTTTCATCCCGCCTTCTCGCTTCCGTCCTCTGCCTCACAACAATCTTAATTTTGTCGTCACCTGCTTTGAACACATGCTGAGAAACAGACGCGCTTACAGGTTCCTGCTGGTCGTCCAAGGAGATGGCGCTGAGGAGGATCTTGGTGCGCCCGAGGTCCTGAGATTCCACTTTGATAAGTCTGTGCTTGGGAGACTTCATGTCCACACTGGAGGACTTCATGGGAGATCCATACACAGGGGTGGCCGGGTCCGAGGTCCCAGACTCGCCCCTGGACCTGTTTTCAGAGTCCTCGTAGGGATCTTCAAAGTCCAGGTCCCTCTGGAGCCGGTACGCTTTGAGGATCTCGCTCTCTGTGTAGTCTGGTGTGGGCGGCTGTGGAGGCACCTTCCTGCTGCCAAAGCTCAGGTAGTCTTTCAGCCACTTGGCCATTGTAGCTCTGCTTCCAAGCGTCGTGTGTGTGTGGAGGACAGAGAGAGCAGAGCAGGAGGCTGGAAGGGGGGGACGAAAAGAAAAGATTACTAAAATTATCATTACAATTATTAAAGATTGCTGACTTTATTCCAAATGACATCGTGCAAGCAATTTGCTGTTTTGTTTTGTTTTTTCTGATCCCGGCAAGACAACTGAGAGGTTACAAATAAAGTATTGCGTTATTGAAACAGAACAAAAAAAAAAAAGAAAAAAATTAATCCACTATGATTTGCGCGGGACATAAATACACAATAAGTTTACACGCAGTAAAATCCCACTCAGCTACAGGAACAGTTGGGCAAAGACACACCTTTTTATAACATCTGGTAACTGAACTTTGCCCAAAGGCTGCAATTACATTTCCTATGTTAACATGCTGATAAAAAAGGGGGAAGTTAAAGGGTTGTTAAAGACGAATCAAGGAAAGTTGTGTTGAATTAAAACATCTGCTTTTGGTCTCCGGTTGACTTAAATAAAACCTAAATAGTTTCGTCTGGCGCAAAAGAGATGTAGAGAGAAGATGAACACCGACTATTTGTCCGTGAACTCAAAGATCGCGTAAATTCTAGTGAAAGCGGGGAGCGCAGCTCGGCGAGCGGGCGCGCGCTCCTCCACCAACCTTCAGCGCTTCAGCCACTTTGGTCGCTTTATTCCGTGTTTCTTCATGTCGATGACAACCGGGGGAAAAAACGACCCAGTCAAGTGGCAAAGCCTTCGATCAAACGTTTTTCTTTCTTAAAAAAAAAAAAAATCCAGGAAAGCAAAGGGATCGGGGGGGAAAAGAGGCAAACAGCGGCGTTCCAGGCGCCCGAGCGCAGGAATCCTCCGGAGTTCCTCGGCCGCCTGACGGCTAGAATGTGCGAGCGAGGCGGCGAGCGACCGCAGCTCCGACGCGAACTCAGCCGAGCGATTAAAGGGGAGGTGCTTCAGCCCCGCGGGGTCGTCCCAGTGTCTTCCACAGTCAACCGACCGCTCATTCATCGAAATGTCTGCGCATCGCCGAGGCTGCAACAACTGCAACCTAAACTGGAGGAGGGAGGAGAAGAAGAAGAAGAAGGAGAAGAAGAAGCTCGCACGAACACGCCGCCCTAAAGGTGTGCATTATTTATCTGCGTGACATCAGTGCTTGTCCTCCTTTAGCTGCAGCTGGAGGCCTCTTCGGTCCACGTCACCTTTTAACTTAAAAGCTGAGGAGAGCACGCTGGGAGTGTTGGGAAAGCGAAGCTCGCAGAGGGGATTGGGGGGGGAAATCCCATTATTCTTTGGGAGACGTGCGGGGAGGTGGTGAAGCTGAGACACGAGATTAAACCTTCCACGAGAAGATGGCAAAAAGCTCTTATTGAAACATGAGCCAGTCTGCCAAGTGTGTGTGAAGGACGGAGAGAGAGAGAAAGAGAGAAGGTGTGTGTGTGTGTGTGTGTGTGTGTGTGTGTGTGTGTGTGTGTGTGTGTTCATCCTCCTACAGATGCTCCATTATCCGTGGTCCTAAGATGGTCAATTGGATCATGTGCTACAGCGGCGTTGTGGCCATCTCGCTCTGTTAAAAGACTGTAAATGCCTCTTTCTTTACGACACCCATGAGCTCACTTTCTCTCGGGGGGCGGGAGCGCGGATGAGGTCATGGTGCTAGAATCCGCACACCCACACACACCAACACACACCAACACTATCACCACAACCAGCAGCCCATCAAGAACCCCCACAGCTTTCCGCCCCTGCTCACGCTGCACCAGGGTTCACTGAGCACCGACTCCGCTCCGGCCCCAGAGGAGGGACGTGAGGATACAGCGAGTCCACAACTGTTTCTAGAGGAAGCCTGAAGGCAGTGGGAGCATCCTGCATTGTGTCGCTGCCTCACCAAGGGTTTGCTCGGGAAACGTTAGGAGGTGATCATTTCTACAACAAAAAGGGAATTTAACCGTGTCTCAAAAGACTGAGAGAGAACCGCTTGAGCTCTCTATCTGCAATAAAAGATGCTGATAGATGAAGACTTGAGGAATGACAAAAATCCTGAAGGAACAAGGCCGATATAACCTGTCATCATGATGTGGGAACAAGGTTGAGGGAATAAGATCTATTCATTCAATGAACTGATAGCTTAAGACCCTGGTGCAATCTAAAATATCATTTGTTAATGCTGCAGAAGGACGTCGTTCCTGCAAGTTCCCACAAGTTGAGCTGACTGTTGTCACGTGACACACACCAACACACCCCTTCTGCACTTTTGCTGTTGCATTTTCATCTCACCTTCTTTGAATGCGCCCCTAATCTTCCCCCTTCTCCTCTCCTCGGTTCAATATTGCCCTTTTTGATCTGCACAGTCTGCTCATTTCAAACCCCACAACCTTCCCCCACCCTCTCACACACGCAGACACAACCTACAAGCCGAAAAAAAAAAGGTACACAAGCATATATTTCATTATTCTTTCCACCCTTGAGAGCCAGGACGGGATGACAAGACTGAAACGGGGCAGGAGACGGAAAATCATGACACATCGAGACACACAGAGAGGACAAAGCAGATGAGAGGGGAACAGCATGGAAAAATCCGGATTTCTCAAGGCGGCAGAGATAATCACAAACAGACAGGCAGGTAGAGTCATTGTGTTTTTCAGTCCAAACGAACGCTGTGGCACGGGAGCCGGCCTTTTAATAGGATCAAACAGAAGCAACAGGGTGCAGCGGAACACGTTTCAGAAAATTAATAAGGCTCCCTCATTATGAAGGGCTAAATATGGATGTTCCTCAGAACTTCACAACAGAGATGTGGTTGTTGTTGTTTTTTTCCTGGCTGAACAGCATGAATCCAAGATCCTAACAGCAAAGCGGCTGACTGTGTGGTGCATCAGCTGCAGACACAGATGAACAACCTGACTCACATCAGCGAGGGTTGTAGTTCACAGTTGAGGGTGATCTGAGTTAAGAGCTCCCAAAAAGAGCAGCTCCACAGCGCCGTCTCCCTTGTAATTACTGCCCTCTCCTGGTGACTTATGTGAAGTGGATGTGTCCTTAAGAATTAGCTACAGAGACCAGACTACATATTAATATTTACATATATATATATGCATTAGTAATGCTGATTACGAACTAAGCTAAATAATTTAATTAATCTGTGTTCTTCAATTATTGATCTTATAGCAACCTGCCCTACGTTTTTTTCCAGCGCGCTACTGGGAGCTTCCGGGCTCAGCTCCATCATCTCCACACCGATTGGCTACAATTACGAAAATAGGGAACTTTTGCTGTTGTGCGCAAAAGAGGCCGAGCAGAGCCGAGCAAGAAACGTGGCGTATGTGACGGAGGCGCCGAGGCTTCCACCGCCGCCAATCACACGCTGATCCGGCGTTTAGCGCGTCGCCGGTTGGCTGATTTCCTCGGGGGCGGGTGCTGTCCCGCCGTGGGACAGGCAGCAGTGACTTGAGGGTTTTTGCTGTGTGGAGCTGATGGGACAGAAGAGGCGCTCACCTGGAGCACGGCCGCCCGACACAGGTAGCGTGCAGCCTACACACATTTCTATAGATTTGTCAGCAATGATGATCAGGAGCAGCGATAACAGCAGCTCTTCATTCGCTGCAGCGTTTCTGTGTGAGACTGAGACTACTATGAAGAGTCTGAAGGCGAAGTTCAAGAAGAATGAGGTAGGAGCCCACCTGTTGGCCATCATTACAGACCCTCTTGCTTTGAATTAAACAGCATCGTGATGAGCAGCAATGAATTAGGTACTCATTTATATCTAAGTTGCTGGCCGGTGTGTGTGTGTGTGTGGTGTGTGGTGTGTGTTTTGGGAGAGAGAGGGAGAGGGATTCAGTGTCACAGCAGCAGCAGGAGAGCAGAGCTGCCTCCAGACTGCTGCTATATCAGAGATCTCAGGTAGCATTCAATTATTCACACACACACGCACACGCACACACACACACACACACACACACACACACACACACTTTCCTGCTGTCATCTCTATGCCACTCTTTGCAAAGAGGGTATTCAATAGTCCAGTATTTACAAATTTATTTTAAAAAAGAAAAGGTTTTAACCCCTACGTGGACCGTCATCTTATCACGGTGGAGGGGTTTGAGTGTCCTAATGATCCCAGGAGCTATGTTATTGGGGGCAGCAGCCCCTGGTAGGGTCTCCCATGGTAAATTGATCTTGGTTGAAGGGTCAGACAAAGAATGGTCCATAAAGACGCATAGAAGAAAAACATGAAAGGACCAGTGTGCCCTGCCTGGAGGATTACCGGGGCCCCACCCTGGAACCAGGCCTGAGCAAGGGGCCTGTCGGCAAGTGCCTTGTGGCCGGGCCTTTGCCCATGGGGTCCGGTCAGGTCCAGCCCAAGGCAGAGACATGGGTCTGTCCGCCAGCAGGCCCACCACCAGCAGGAGGAACCATATGGGTCTGGTGCAATGTGGATCGGACAGCAGGCCTCTGCTGCCCCCGCGACCCGGATAAGCAGAAGAAGACGCGACGAGACTTTCAATGATCCCAACAGGGAAATTACTGTGCATCTAACCCATCTGTCGTGAACACACACACACACACACACACACACACACACACACACACACACACACA
>CAAKHG010013867.1:0-10001 GCA_901007715.1 Dactylopterus volitans
GGGTTCCAAAAAAAAAAAAAAAAAAAAAAAAAAAAAAGGGGAGCAGCGTGGGGGTGGGTTGGGGGCTCTGCAGCTGCAGATCAGCGAGTGCACCAGCGATCACACCTTCCCTTCCATCAGGAAAGAGTTGGCTGTCTAAGCATGCGGCTTCCTGCAGCCCGAATTAACCCGATGGTTCTTTTCCTGCCAGATTGTTTCCTGAGCTAATGAGCCATTGCGAGCCTCGTACAATGGGAACGTGCAGCTGCAGGGGCCTCGCCGTTTGTGCGTGCTACGCTCGATGGAACCGTGGTTTTTTGACAACACTTTTTTTTTTTTAATTTATCCTCATCGTTCTTTAACACATGAACTTTTTAGCTGACCTCAACATTGGGTCAACCCCCACCTCCCCTACACTTAGTCATCTCAGCCGCTCCCTCCCTCCATCCATCCCTCCCCGTGCAGCTCTCGGCCCCCACACACTGTTTACCCTCCATCCAGTGGGTGGAGCGGATCTGGCCGCGCTTCCTGCACAACAGGAAGCATGGAGCTGGGCGAGGGAGCGATGGGAAGGCTCGCGGGAGTTGACAGATGAGCCGGTTTTAACCCCATTGTCTCCGCTTTCCTCGACAGGTGCACTCGAGCCCTCAGAAACAGCACAGTCGCTTTTGAGAATGATTAGACATTTATTTTTTGCTGCAGAAAGCTTTGGCCGATTGTACTGAAAGCCATGATATCCTGGTTCTGTTATTTGCACATGAGTGGACGTTAATAGGTGGCTCTGCAACAAACGGGCAACATTCCATTCCACATTCAACAGCACTGGAACTACTAAACTTTTAAATAAAATAAGTCCTCCATAACTAATTACATGTTCATAGTCGCTGCATGTTTCCCATAGACTGTAATGCAATAAATTCTCCCTTCAAGAAGAGTTATTGAAATTTTATTGAATCTGTTGACATTTGAATGATTGTTATTGGGACTGTAATTTGTGATGCTGTTGAACTGCACCTGGTTACACCGAGGGGCGTCCCTAATATTTTGGTCATCTCACTCACAGGCATTAGGGTGACACCACAGTAAAACCCAGTAATTCGACATAAAACTCCTGCTGAGAATATTTTGCAGGGCTGTTGCATCATATTCTATGGCAAGCATGCAGTGGTCATAATGTTATGGCTGATCAGACAGCACACACACATTATATCATGATACATTTCCATGTTAACCCTGATGGATATTTAAAGTTTAAAACGGAAATCACCCAGTTTTCAGTCAGTAAATTTTAAACCGTGGCCATTTCCAACTTGTTATAAACGCCTGTGTGGAGTTTTCATTCAATTCCCCTCTTATGCATTAGGGTGACCACAATATTAGGGACACCTCTCAGTGTAACCCAGCACATTTCAACAGTGTCACAAATTACAGTCTCAATAACAATCAAATATGTCAACAACTCTCAGACACATTCAATGAGACTTCCACATAAAACTCGCATTTTATGTTTGCACGGCTGTTGCATTATATTCTATGGCGAACATGCAGTGGCTTTTTTCGTTATGACTGGCCAGTGTACAAAAGCAACAACAAGCAGAGGGATAATTAAAAGTGAAAGTCTTGCTGGTCAGAACAGATCACGCCGATTTCAATTACACCTCCGCCCCCACGGCCCCCGTCTAATGTAACAATTGTTAGAAACAGTTTGCTGCGCGCGCTGAGAAATTAGTCACGCTTCCTGCCAGCTGCACATCCGTCACTTACACCGAGGGGCCCGGCTCGCAGGTGCGAACCGCGGACAAGCCGGCAAATTGCTATGCAGTTTGTTTGTGCGCCAAGCCTCAAGACATGCACCCTGAAGTCATGGTTGAAAACATGCTGACTAATGTTTTGTGGGAGGATAAACATGCGTGCCGTCACAAGTGCACCGCCTGTCGCGAAAAGAATCGGCTTTATTCGTATCTTACGGACTGCATGTAATCAAGGTTCCACTGCCATGAGGGAACAAACGCAGTGCTTTTATGCATGTTTTGTAGATGTTAAAAAATCTGTCAGTAATTCAAGTTTATGCATGTAAATGAAAGGTTTGCATCTGTAGGAGATGTAATAGTAAATAAAAAGTGCATACGTGCAGATTGGATATGATTTTTCGAAAACTTGCATGCAGTAAGTAGCATGGTACGAGCTAACATGCCACACAAACATTCATTCAACCTTTTCACAGCGGACATTTTGACGTGGAGCGGTGCAGAGCCATTTCTGATGTCATCAGCAGCTTGCGCCTTTTGTACTGCGGCTGCAAGTCAAAATGTCTGCCTCTGGAACCTGGCGTGATTGGACAACTGCGTTAATTCAGAGTGGCCTGACGTGGCCTACCAGCAGGCTCTACAAAAACCAGTTTAACATGTTTATTTTCTGCAGCATTAACCGACAATTATAAACCCAAAGAATAATAGTTGTGGCGGATTTTCATGTCGCCAATCGTGATTACATTATTTTAAAAATAGAATATCGACAAGCAAGAGCTCCCTTTTTAAAGTTGTGCCGCTTGACATTTGACAGCTTAAATATCACGTTCCAAAATCACGCCTTTAACACTGACTGCTCTCGGAGTGCAGAGCAAAGTTCTGGGGAGCCGACGGAGACCGGAGACGTCGAGTCAGGTGGGAATCGGATGGCAAATTGGTTTGTGATGAGGGAATTAAAATTCTCTTGTCGCTCGTGCAGATTAAAAGGGGCTCAGCGGGCTCCACTTGAGACATCTCTGAGTACACAGTAAGGTGCATAATCAAAGTTTTTATGCCTCGGCTCTGACGGTAATTTAGTTAAAACACCTTCCTGTTCATGTTGGGAAAGAACAACGTTCCATATACAACGGACAGCTATAACATTATGATATTGGGCAGCAAGTGAATGTTTTTTCCTCAAAGTTGATGTCTTAGAAGCAGGAAAAACAGGCGAGCGTAAAGATTTGAGAGGACGTTGATGAGGACCAAATTGTGATGTGTAGACGACTGGGTCAGAACATCTCCAGAACTACAGCTGTTGTGGGGTATTCTTGGTCTGACGTGGTCAGGACCTATCAAAAGTGGTCCAAGGAAGGAAAAGCAGTGGACTGGTGACAGGATCATGGGGGTCAAGGCTCACTGATGCAGGTGGGGATTGAAGGCTGGCCCATGTGGTCCGATCCAACAGACCAGCTACTGGAGCTCAAACTGCTGAAAATGTTTCTGCTGGTTCTGATAGAAAGGAGTCAGAAGGAGTCCACTGCTGAAGGCACCAGCAATGGACACATGAGCATCAGAACTGGACCACAGAGAAATGAAGAAGGTGGCCTGGTCTGATGAATCAGGTTCTTTTACATCACGTGATTGGCCGGGTGTGTGTGTGTGTGCGCGTCGCTTATCTGGGGAACACATGGCACCAGGATGCACTATGGGAAGAAGGCGAGCCGGTGGAGGCAGTGTGATGCTTTCAGCAATGTTCTGCTGGGGAACCTTGGGTCCTGCCGTTCATGTGGATGTTCCTCTGACACGTAGCGTGTCCCCCCTTTCATGGAAACGGTATTCCCCGATGGCAGTGGCCTCTTCCAGCAGGATAATGGGTCTTACAGATGCATTTTATTAAACTTGCCACATATTCAATATCTAAATTGAATCTCCCTAACCTGAAAAAGGGTAAAATAAGTGGCATTGTCGTAGTTACAGGACAGTGTAGCAAATAATATTAGTTTTGTTGGTTTTTTTTTTTTTTTTTCAAAACCTGCAAAAGGTGCGACGGCAAAAAAAAAACGGCACCCCGATTAGGTGTGTTCTGGGATTGGAATGTCACTGTCCAATCAGATTGAGGCTCAACGACAGAGTCAAAATCCACACTCATAGCTTGAGCGTCGCCGACAGCGTGGTGACTCGGGAGCGCCGAGGTTCACTCGCTTCGCGACATTGAACAGATGTTCACAAAAGCACTTCTGTTCCCACGCCGTCGACGTCTGACCTCCACAATTGTTCCTGACAAACACAAATCTAATCTGCTGAGGCACAAACGCAAATCTTTTCTGACAAATATACAGTAAATCCGCGCGCGCATAAACTCAAAAGGTTGAATTTTCAGCAAGCTTGAAATTACTTTTGCGCATTAAGCTCAAAATCTGTATGGCCATGTTAGGCCCGCGAGGGTGCCCTGGAGCACAGACATACATATTGATCATAAGATTCAAAATAATAACTAAGTGACGACGTGCACTACATTGACCAAATGCAACATCAAGCAACATTTGTTTTTTTTTTTGACGTTGTTAGATTTTATGACAACGCGGCCGGTTTCTGCTCGGCCGACTGTTTGTGGTGCGGCAGTCATCAAACATGTGGCGCTTGCGTTTGTTCCTGTGCCGCAACAGGATCAGTTGACGGCTCTCCGACCAGCCCACATCTGAGCCGCAGCGACAGAAGATCCGGTCCGGGCACGTCTGACATGCTGCGTAGGCAAGAATTCCAAAGCTGTTAGTCAGGCAGGCGCAGAAGTTCTTTAATTTCCTCCAGTTTGGCACAAACGTCAGTTCGGGGCTGGATGATGAGCTTGGGCTTGGTGGGCAGAGGTCGAGGCTGGTCGTGACGCGGCACGTCCGGGCATAAGTCATAGGGCCATTACGATAACATTTTGGACAAGTGTCTAAGAGGACGAGACGACGCCGTTTCTCTGCTGTCAGTGTGTTGAACAGGACTCGTTCAAAGTCCTCGCAACATATGTGCAGATCAGCCGCAGCACTCCAGCCACTGCTTGCTCACCACAGAACATAATGCGGCACGCCTGCAATAAAGTTTTATGTTGAATTTTTATTGAATCTGTTTGAGATTCAAGGGGAGGTGTTGACACATTCTACCCGCACTGTAACTTGCTGAAAATGATGCTGTTGGACTGTGCTGGCTTATACCGAGGGGTGTCCCCGTTAGTACGCATCCTAATGCATATAAATGGGAGGACATTTCGAAAATTTTAGTACTGCATAAAGCAACCATGACCGGTTCCTCAGGAGTATCAATGGAAAAAGCAGCATGTGGGATTTTTCAGAGAAGGCATGATTGGGTGTGTACGTTTGCCATCAACTCTCAAACAGGTCATGAGTCACTGCTGCTCATGATTATGCAGAGCTTTTGAAAACACTTATTGTTCTAAGGGCTATAAATATGCTTGGTTTTTGCATAACACAGTCGTCATGCAGTTCGTGCTAAGTGTGACCTCAACTTGTATGTGAATTTTGTGCAGAGGTGTGCAGAAAAGTGTCCCTAATATTTCGGTCATTCCGCTCACATGCATTAAGGTGGCATTAACAAAATGTCAACACGTTTACGACCACTGCATGTTCACCGCAGAGTATGATGCAACAGCCCTGCAATAAATGCTCCCTTCAGGGGGGAGTTCTGTGATGAGTTTTTTTATTGAATCTTTTCCCACCTGGGTTATACTGAGAGGTGTTCCGAAGATTTTGGTCATCCCACTCCGACTTTCTCATTATGTGCATTGTATTCTTATATCTGATGAGTCAGATTATTAAAATAGCATTCACTCAAGCAGTGTCCTTAATCGTACATTTATGACACGTCCGCGGATATTACGAACGGACGTGAACGTTAGCCGCGCCTCGACTCGTCTCACGCAGGCAAACAACCGCAGGGCGGCGACTCTGGCTGCTTCTCTCTCTTTTTGTTTTTTTTCCCCATGCCAATAACCCTCTCCTGTCATTCTTCTGCCTGAACGCCATACACCAATCAGCCATAACATTATGACCACTGCATGTGGACCGTGGAACATAATGCAACGGCCCGTTTTACTTGGACGTGTCCCATATATGCACCAGGGTGCCAAAATATTAGGGAGGCCTCTCAGTATAACCAAGTACAGTTCGACAGCATCGCAAATTACAGTCCCAATAACAATCACTAAAAATATGCCAGCACCTCTCTCACACAGATTCAATAAGTATTTAATATAAACCTCCCCCTGAAGGGACAATCTGTTGCAGGGCTGTTGTGTTATATTCTATGGTGAACATGCAGTGGTCACAATGCAACAATTGTTAGTGGTGTTTTGCAATGTGCACTGAGAAATTAGTCATGTTTCCTGCCAGCTGTCACATCCGTCACTCTCACTCAGGGCTTCCGTTCACAGGTGCAAAAGCGTGCAGGCTGTTTACGTGCTGAACTGAGAGAACGTACCCCGGAGTCATGGTTAAAAAACACGCTGTGGTTTCATTGTTATGGCTGCGTTGCTATACGAAAGGCGCAATACGCAAGGAAAAAAAACACATCGCGCGCATCACAACGCAGTGGCATTGTATTAATATGACGCCGTAAGTAGGTCACAAGTGAGGTTCTCTTGACATCGTTGCCGCGTTCGAGCGAGGCGGAAAGTTACTGTGAATGCATGGCAGCCTGGGTCACGCAGACATACGCACACGCGCGTGCCCGCGCTTCGCCGAGAGTCATCACGTCCGTGGATATTACGAACAGACGTGAACGTTAGCCGCACCTTGACTCGTCTCACGCAGGCAAACAACCGCAGGGCGGCCAGTCTGGCTCCTCTCTCTCTTTTTTTTTTCATGCCGATAACCCTCTCCTGTCAGAGGTCATTTAATTTCAAACTGAAAGTAAAAAGCAAAGCATAAAACATCTAAAAACAGTTACTCCTTATCTGATCACTCGCTTCCCGGCTATCGTTTGAAATCTGGATGGATTTTTGAGGCCAGCAGCGGATTCATTTTTAGATGGGCGAGCCGGAGCGAGGCAGAAAGGCACATAAAGCGGCCGCCTTTCCCGTGGCACCATTATTGCCTCCGCCGCGTTTATAAAAGCTTGTTCATACCAGTCATCGGTTGCACAATGGCATTCCAGTATGACCAAAGCTGGCTCTCTTATAGCAGGCAAAAGACTTAAGAGCTAAAGTGAGGCTGCACCGACCTTTTTCACCTCAGAGTATGTTAGCTTTTTTTTTATGTTAGCTGCACACAGAGGGCTTCTGAGATCCTCTTGCTTTGTTCCATAAGCTGCTATGCATCCCTTACTACAAACTGTGACCAAAAAAACAAACAAACAAACAAAAAAACAGTGATGATGTTCTTACCAGACAACCCAATAATTATGAGCATGCAGCAGAACTACTTGAATTCAGTGGCGGATGCTGAAAACAGGGAGGTCAGGCCAGGCAAGGCTGCGCCGAGTTTACCCGGTTCACTGTATTGTGTGTCTGGAAGGGAGAGAAGGATGTTCAGACCGGATAAATGATCCGCCGGGTCTGATACTCGCCATGTGCTGAACGCGCAGTACAGGGGAAATAATAAGAAAAGGCAGCGCCGAGGTTGCCGTGGTTCAGCGTTTTTCATTAGGTTTCGCTCTGGCTTTGGGTTTAGTTTTCCTGTGGCGCTGTGAAAATCCGGCGTGTCGATTTCTGCGTCACATTTTTCACACGCCGAGAGAGAATTCGCCCAATTAGCGTGGCCGCCAGAAAAGAGAACAGCTGCGGTTCATCTAAGTACTTTGGTGTTGACCTATAACAATCGACTGCCAAAGACAAAAAAGGAATAACCACCTTGTGTTCACTTCCTCGACCACAGCTGTAAATGCCAGTGTTGTATTGTATTTTTAATCGTGCTGTCAAAATCAACATGTTTAATTTTTAACGCCTTGAAAACACCGCTGCAATTTTCGCGGCTGCCCAAATAAAAAAAAACGTCAGAAGATGGAGGACACACCTGCGCTTAATTTACTTCCTGTTGTGTTGACCTATGATGACCAACGGCAAAAAACAGTAGAAGAAGAGACCTATGACCTATGAGCCACGCCAAAGCATCCGGGCTGAGGATGGATGAGGACGAGGTTGGAGTTTCAGGAGGAAAGTGTAACCTCAAAAAGGGTTTAACCACCACAGAAGAAGTTATTCGCCACTGACCAATCACCTCAAAGCAAAACACCCAACCGAGACTTTGGCTATGGGGCCACGAGAGGCTAATAACCAAACCTGTAAGCGTCGGCTGATTGGTCAGCGATTTTTAGCCGTCCAATCAACACAGTCGAAGCTCATGAGAGAAACCATTCACATTTAAACACTTAAATACATTTATTATTACAAGCTACAGTCTGAAGAAGAAAAAAAACAGATAATCAGAATTAATCGCGCCAGATTCTGCAATTAACAGTCCTTTTAAGTTGTGTTTTGTTTTTTGTTTATACTAGTTTTAGACTTTTTTGCTATAATTTGTCATAACTGACAGGTAGCAAATAGGATGCTGGGCAAAAATGATGTAACTAATCATTTTGTATGACTTAAACTGGAAAATATAGTGTGTTTAAAGCTTACGAGACATTTTTGCATTCTAAAATCAACAAAGACAAAAACCAAAAGAAACGCTCTCTGTACGTCTCACTCATTTTAATTAGCTTTGGAAAAATGGCGGTTTTCAGATAGCCGTTTCTGTTCTCTTTGTCTCTTTTTGCCGGCGATAATAATCCTGAAGGGCGCACGTGGCGACATCCGAGATATCAAAGTGAATCTGACGCTCAAGCTCCTCTCCACGCTTGCTTTGGAAAGTACTGGATAAATCAATCAATCAATCAATCAATCAATCAATCACACAGCAGCTCCCGCCCGGAAGTTTCCATTCTTCAAAGTGAGATAGAAATTTGGACGAATTTGTGGAAGTGAGATCCGAGCCTCGAGCGTGCAGCCGAGCGCCTCCCAGCGGCATCCCAAAGGCTTCGCTAAGCTAAGCTGCAACCAAACCGATCGGTCAATAATCTGCGCGACGTGTAGCAGAGCCAGGGAGACGCTGCTCAGGTCCAAAAAAAAACCCTGTGAGTGGATTAGAAACACAGAGTCAGAATCGATAATGGCAGAGGAGCCGCCACTGCAGAAGTACAGACACAAATTTTGTGCTCTACTTTTTTGTAGTTGTAGTTGAAATCTGTCTGGGGATCGGGCCAAAAATGCTGATTTTAACCATAAAATGTAGCGCCGGGAAGCGTTGCTTTCTCACGATTTCGTGCACAACCCAACAACAACAAAACAAAAACGTTTGTAAGATGCCAGGTTGCAGTTACGGTTATTTGCGCTTTGGCCGGCGCGGCGGGCAGACCCACGAGCGGCGCGCGGGGAGCCGAATGCGATGCACAATTTGACACAGCTCCTGCGGCGGTGGGGCTGCCATGCGAAAAGTTGAGCCGTGGGCTGTGGACCGGTGCATCATGGGATGGCGGCGAGTCCAGACCGGAGTCTGCAAGGGCGAGTCTGCTGTTTACCGAGCAGGAGCAGAGGCGTCCCGCCTTGCTCGAGTTGGCGCTGAAGCGGGAATTAGGAGTATCTGCTCCACTCAGCGGTCGAACGTCTTTACAAATGCCATCTGGGTTACTAAGATACGGCAGGTATTGAGGATTTAAAAAAAAAAAAAAGAAGAAGAAGAGGAAAAAAAAGAGCAATATTTGATACTGCACCAGTCCTCCTGCTGGAAGTAGGATTTCACATCTTGCAAGTGCATATTTGTTGTTTATTTAAAGCAACAAATTGCGACTGGCTATAATTATCATTTCAAGGGGATTGTCAAAATGATGAAAAATCGATGAGCCCTTTGTTTATTTCTTTATCTTTTTATTTATTTATTTTTGCTTCGTCATGCTGTGTCGTGCCGTGCGGTCGAACGCCGCGTCGCGGTGCGGCTGCGGCGTGTCGTGACGCCCCGGGGACGCGCGGCGCTCGTCGGGGCGGACGCCGAGACGTCTCGCTGCAGCTCTGATGAAATCTGTCAGCGGCGGCTGCGACTGCACTCAAGGGCAGCTCCCACTTACTGCAAGAGTATCGTGTGTGTGTGTGTGCGTGAGTGTGTGTGTGCGTGGAGGGGGTCGGCGAGGGCATGATCAGGTGCAGGGATGCGAGCGGAATTAGCGGCGGTTTATGTGTGAGGTCTGCGTGTGCTTGGGTAATCTAACGCTGATGAATAAAGCGCCGCGGCGTGAGGAGGGGGGTCGGGCCGGGGGTGG